>NW_006500144.1:4680290-4694201 GCF_000471905.2 Amborella trichopoda | reverse complement strand
GTAGAACTAGTTCTACATGTACTACTAGTATGTACTAGCAGTACATACTAGTAGTATTAGTAATAATACTAGTAGTAATAGAACTAGTACTAGAAGTACTAAGTCTACTAGTTGTACGTACTAGTACGAATAATACTTACTTGTATGTACTACAAGTATGTACTAGAATACATACTTGGAGTATTAGTAGTACATACTAGTATGTATTAGTAGTAGTAGTAGTAGTATGTACTAGTAGTTCTAGTATTACTAGTAGTACTTACTACTACGAGTAGTACTAGTACTACTATGCGTAGTACTAGTAGTACTTGTACTACTACGAGTAGTACGAGTACTACAACTACTGGTAGTAGTAGTACTAGTAGTACGTACTAGTACAACTACTACTAGTACATATTATTAGTACATACTAGTAGTACTAGTAGTATAGACAAGTAGTACATACTAATATATACTACGCGTACTAGTACACTACTACTAGTACTAGTATTACTAGTAGTACATACTAGTATGTACAACTAGTACTAGTATTAATAGTACTATTATGTACAAGTAGTATGTACTACTAATACTAGAGCGACTAGTACATACTAGTACTAGTAGTGTTACAAGTACTAGTATTATTAGTTGTGCTAGTATTACTCGTAGTACGTACTACTACGAGTAAAACTAGTAGTACTTGTACTACTACGAGTAGTACTAGTAGTACTTGTACTACTACGAGTAGTACGAGTAGAACTAATTCTACATGTAATACTAGTATGTACTAACTGTACGTACTAGTAGTATTAGTACCAATACTAGTAGTATTAGTGTTAGTACTAGAACTACTAATTCTACTAGTAGTACATACTAGTACTAATAGTACTTACTAGTATGTACTACAAGTATGTACTAGAATACATAATTGGAGTATTAGTAATATATACTAGTATGGACTAGTAGTAGTGGTAGTAATATATACTAATAGTGCTAGTATTAATAGTAGTACTTACTTCTACGAGTAGTACTAGTAGTACTTGCACTACTACGAGTAATACTAGTAGTACTTGTACAACTACGAGTAGTACGAGTACTACAACTACTGGTAGTAGTAGTACATGTTCTAGTAGTAGTACTAGTATTATGTACTAGTACAACTACTACTAGTACATATTATTAGTACATATTAGTAGTACTACTAGTATAGACAAGTAGTAAATATTAATATATACTACTCGTACTAGTACATAATATTACTACTACTAGTACTACTGCTAGTACTAGTATTACTAGTAGTACGTACTAGTATGTACTACTATTACTAGTATTAATAATACTATTATGTACTAGTAGTATGTACTACTAGTACTAGCACGACTAGTAGATACTAGTACTAGTAGTGTTACTCGTACTAGTACGTACTAGTACGTAATACTTACTACTACGAGTAGCACTAGTTGTACTTGTACTACTACGAGTAGTACTAGTAGTACTTGTATTTCTACGAGTAGTACGAGTATTACTAGTAGTACATACTACTAGTAGTAGTACTAGTAGAACTAGTTGTACATGTACTGTTAGTATGTACTAGCAGTAAATACTAGTAGTATTAGTACTAGTACTAGAAGTACTAATTCTACTAGTAGTACATACTCGTACTAATAGTACTTACTAGTATGTACTACAAATATGTACTAGAATACATACTTGGAGTATTAGTAGTACATACACGTATGTATTTATAGTAGTAGTAGTATATTCCAATAGTGGTAGTATTACTGATAGTACTTACTACTACGTGTAGTACTAGTAGTACTTGTACTACTACGAGTAGTACTTGTGCTACAACGAGTAGTACGAGTACTACAACTATTGGTAGTAGTTGTATGAGTACATATGTACTAATAGTGCATACATATGTACTACTAGTACATACATACTTTTACTAGTATGCACTGCTAGTACTACTAGTAAGTACTACTACATATGTACATCTACTAGCAGTACAGTAGAACATATGTATGCACTACTAGTAGATATGTACTAGTAGTACTAGCAGTACGAGTACATATGTACAACTAGTACTAGTATTTTTACTACTAGATGTAGTATTACTAATATATACTATGTAGTACTAGTATGTACATACTAGTATGTAATATGTAGTACTGGTATGTACATACTAGTATGTACTATGTAGTACTGGTCTGTGCATACTAGTATGTACTATGTAGCACTGGTATGTAAATACTAGTATGTATTAGGTAGTATTGGTATGTAGTATGCACTACTAGTACATACTACTACATATCTACATCTACTAGTATGTAGTAGTACTACAAGTAGTACTAGTACTACTAGTATGTAGTACTAGTATATACTACTAGTAGTACTACTAGTACATATGTACTAGTAGTACTACTAGTACATATGTACTAGTAGTACTACTAGTACATATGTACTAATAGTATTAGTACTCATAGTATGTACTACTAATACTAGTACATACGTAGTAGTACTAGTACATACTACTACTAGTAGTACTAGTACATATGTACTAATGGTAGTAGATTTACTAATATGTACTACTAGTAGTACTGGTACATATGTAGTATGTACTAGTATTACTTTCTTGTATGTATTATAAGTACATATTAGTACTACATAGTACCTAAAAGTATGTAGTATGAGTGCTACATAGTACATGTTATACATACTAGTAGTACTATTAGCAGTAAGTACTATTAGTACTACGTACTACTTGTTCTACTAGTAGTACATACTGGTACATATTAGTGGTACTAGTAGTACAAACTATTAGTTTGTACTAGCAATACCACTAGTACTACTAGTATGTACTACCAGTAATACTACTAGTACTAGTAGTACGTATGTACTCATACTAGTACTGTTAGTACTACTAGTACATATGTACTCGTAGTGCATATATATGTACTACTAGTACATACGTAGTAGTACATACATGCTTCTTCTAGTAAGTACATATATACTACTACTAGTATGATCTACTAGTACTACTTGTACATACTACTATATATATACATCTTTTAGTAGTACATACTACTACTAGTAGTACTATGTACATAATAATATGTAGTACTAGTACTACTAGTAGTAGTACTATGTAGTAGTACAAGTAGTTTATTTGTAGTACTATGTCACATGTACATGTACTACATATGTCGTAGTACTACTACAAAGTGCTACTAGTAGTACTATGTAGTACATATGTACTCCTAGTAGTACTACTTGTACTAGTAGTACTTTATATGTAGTTTGTATGTTAGACACTCTTCTAACATACATACTACATCATAGTACTAGTACTACTTGTACTAGTAGTACAATGTATATAGTACTAAACTGTTAAGCCTCGGTCTGGACTGCATGACCCTATCTTGATCAGCCTCGGTCCATAACGCATGACCCTAAACTACCCAGCCACGGTCCATACTGCAAGACCCTAAAATGCTCAGCCTTAGTCCATTATGCATCACACTAACCTACTAAGCCTTCGTCCACATTGTATGACCATAAACTGCTCAGCCTCGATCCATACAGCATGACCTTAAACTGTGCAGCCTCGATCTATACAGCATGACACTAAACTGCGTAGCCTCGGTCCATATTGCATAACCCTAAACCTCTCTCCCTCGTTCCACACTCGATGACTCTAAATTGATCAGCCTCACTCCAGATAGTGTGACCTTAAACTGTGTAGCCTCGGCCCATACCGCATGACCCTAAATTACTCAGTCTGGATATATACTACATGACTCTAAACTGTTAAGCTCGAATTATACTGCATGACCCTATACTAGTATGTACTACATGTGTATATATGTAGTACTAGTACATATGTAGTATATACTACTAGTATATATGTGTACTAGTACATGTGTACATATGTATTAGTAGTACATGTGTACATATGTACTAGTATGTACTACTAGTACATGTCAACTATGTACTAGTACATGTACTACTAGTACATACTAGTACATATGTAGTACGTACTAGTAATAAATATGTGCACATATGTACTATGTACTACTAGTAGTACATGTACATATGTGCACATATGTACATGTACTACTAGTAGTAATATGTACACACTAGTAGTATGTACTACTAGTAGTAGTACTATTACTAATATTAGTACCCCTAGTATGTAGTATGTACTAGTAGTACTCCTAGTATATACTAGTAGTAGTACTACTAGTAGTAGTATGTACATATTAGTAGTAGTATTACTACTATTAGTATGTACTAGTACTACTGGTAGTAATCCATACTAGTATGTATATATGTACTATTAGTACTAGTAATTATGTTCTACTAGTAGTACTAGTATGTACTACTAGTATGTACTACTAATACTACTACTAGTAGTATGTACTAGTACTACTACTAGTAGTACTGCATTGTAGTATATAGTACTAGTACATACTAGTACTACATAATGCATACTAGTATGTAGTACTAGTACTACATAATACATACTAGTACTACATAGTACATATTAGTAGTACTCTTAGTAGTAACTACTAATAATACTAATACTACTAGTTCTACATGTACTAGTAGTACACAAGTACTAGTACATATATGTACTAGTATGTACTAGTACTACATACGTATACCTATAGTACTAACCAGTTTAGAGTCATGCAGTATCGATCGAGGAGTAACAGTTTAGAGTCATGCAGTATGGAAGCTGGCTTAGTACTAGTCGGAGTACTACATACTAGTATGTAATACTCGTAGTAGTATTACATACTAGTATGTAGTACTATTATAAGTACTACTAGTACTGCAAATGTAGTGTGTACTAATACTACTACATATGTACATACTACTAATACTACTACTACTAATACATATGTACTAGTACTACTACTAGTAGTATGTACTTGTACTACTACTAGTAGTATGTACTTGTACTACTACTAGTAGTACTACATTCTAGTATGTAGTACTAGTACATTCAAGTACTACATACTACATACGAGTACTATATAATACATACTAGTAGTATGTTTTACTAGTACTAGTAGTACTACTAGTAGTATGTACTAGTAGTACTACTAGTAGTATGTACTACTAGTACGACTAGTTCTACTAGTAGTACATACTAATAGTACTAGTAGTATGTACTCGTAGTACTACTAGTAATACTACTAGCGCAAGTCATACATATGTACTAGTACTGCTGGTACTACTAGTATATATATAGTAGTACATACATACTGCTACCAGTATGTACTACTAGTACATACTACTACATTTGTACATCTATTGGTAGTACATACTACTACTAGTAGTACTACGTACATAGTACTATGTAGTACTACTACATCTATTAGTAGTACATACTACTACTAGCCGTACTATATAGTACATATGTACCACTAGTACTACTACTAGTACTAGTAGTACTATGTACTACATACATATGTAGTACTAGTAGTATTATGTACTACATATATATGTACTAACAATAGTACTACTAGTAGTATATATGTAGTACTACTAGTAGTATATATGTAGTACTACTAATAGTACATATGTAGTACTACTAGTAGTACATATGTAGTACTATTAGTAGTACATACGTAGTACTACTTTTACTGGTATGTACTATGTAGTACATATGTACTAATAGTACTACTAGTAGTACATATTACATAGTACTACTAGTTTAGTATTGGTACAACTAATATTATTAGTACTATTGCTATTTATAATATTGGAACTATTATAGTTGTACTAATAGTGGTATTAGTACTATTTGTATTAGTACTACTACTAATAATATTACTACTACAATTAGTAGTACTATTACTACTACTGTTAGAAGTAGTATTAGTATAAGTATACTAATACTCCTACTAATACTACTATTACTAGTACTACTACTAGTACTATTACTAAGTATTAGTACTACAATAGTAGTATTAATAGTCGTACTACTAGTAGTACTAATACTACTACAGGAAAGTTGTTTCGATCCAATCAATTCTTCGGGTCCGAAAAAGATATAGGATATGTCAGTGACGTAGCACGAAAAAGCACTCTCCGAGGGCATGGAATGTCTAATTTTTTTGGCAGAATCTCCACTGTAATGTCTCTGTTCGATTCTCCGATCAAAATACGGCAAAGCCCCATTTAATTCTCAATAGAATGGAGTTTTGCAAATTATCCTCAGAACTGGAAGATCATTTCGACATCTTCGAGCATATCCCAGTACTTCATTAATAGTACTAGTAGTATTACTAGTATTAGTAGTATTATAGTAAGTAGTAGTACTATTAGTATTATTAGTAGTACTTCTATTAATAGTAGTAAACTAGTATTAATAATAGTAGTAATACTAGTACTAATTGTAGTAAGTACTGGTAGTACTTACTAGTACAATTAGACTAGTATTAATACTACTAGTACTACTAATATTAGTACTAATAATAGTACTATTATTACTACTACTACTACAACTAGTACTATGATTAGTAGTACTACTATTAGTATTACTACTACTATTATTACTGCTATTAGTTGTACCTATTAGTAGTACTATTACTAATAGTAATACTATTAGTATTAATACTATTACTAATAAGTACTAATAGTACTACTGAGTACTATTACTAATAATACTAATTGTAGTATTACTACTAGTAGAAATTCTACTAATGTATAGTACTACTATTATTAGTATTGGTACAACTAATATTATTAGTACTATTGCTATTTGTAATAGTAGAACTATTATAGTTGTACTTATAGTGGTATTAGTACTATTTGTAATAGTACTACTAGTAATAATATTACTACTACAATTAGTAGTACTATTATTACTACTATTAGTAGTAGTACTAGTATACTAATACTACTACTAATACTACTAGTACTACTACTACTACTAGTGCTATTATTAAGTACTAGTACTACAGTAGTAGCATTAATTGTCGTACTACTAGTAGTACTAGTACTACCACTTGTATTAGTAGTAGTATTAGTAAGTACTAATATTAGTTGTGGTACTTCCAAAGGCTCCCTCTAATTTCATAATAGAAAATATAAGATTGGCTATGGAGATTCTGCAAGGTCAGAGATTCGTACAGACACATAGAGGTTCGACAGGAAAGTTGTTTTGATCCAATCAATTCTTCGGGTCCGAAAAAGATATTGGATATGTTAGTGACCTAGCACGAAAAAGCACTCTCCGAGGGCATGGAATGTCTAATTTTTTGGTCAGAATCTCCACTGTAATGTCTCTATTCGATTCTTCGACCAAAATACGAGAAAGCCCCATTCAATTCTCAATGGAAATGGAGTTTTGCAAATTATCCCCAGAACTGGAAGATCATTTCGACATCTTCGAGCATATCTGAGGGTTCAATGCGACTATTGTCACTTCAGCAAACACACAAGCTAAGACTTTACCACCGTGGAGTGGCTTTTTGCAAAAAGATGAGGGGGATTTTCAGTAAGAGGTCGGAGAAGCAAATTATACGTGATCACAAACATAGATTGTTCGCGGCTAAATATGAATTGAGACGAAAGCTTTATAAAGCCTTTGGTAAAGATCCCGATCTTCCTAGTGATATGCGGGACAAATATCTTTATAAGTTGTCCAAGTTGCCAAGAAATAGTTCATTTGCACGAGTAAGAAACTGATGTATTTCCACAAGTCGCCCTCGTTCCGTATCTGAGTTCTTTCGCATTTCCTGTATCATTTTCGTGGACTAGCATCTCGAGGTCTTTTGATGGGCATAAAGAAATCATCTTGGTAGCCACCCACCAAACCAATAGAACAAAGGTGAGCTCTGCTGCTGACGAGGGTAGGTCCATTACCGGCTACCGGCCGGCTCCGGACCAAAGAAAAGACCTAACGGAGTAATCCCTGATCTCGGATCGGAGATACTAACTGGACGAGAATCGAAGTGGGGGACCTCTCTACCGCACCTGTCTCCCTAAACAAAGACTACATACGGGGTAGTACTCTTAGAAAGAGATAATATCACCTCGTGAACATAACAAAAAGTTACGAATGTAACTCCCGAAAGCGAGTGAGGTGCGTAAGCACAGAGTGCACCAAAGAGCTCGTGAGGTCTACTCCACTTGCTATGCATCTTCTCGTTCAGTGGTCGTTGGCTACACATCAAAGCAAGCACTTGCTCCACTAGGTAGCCAAGTCTTGTCAAAGCCCTGGTTGTTGAAGCGAAGAAAACTACACCAAGCAACGGGAGAGCGCGCTAGTGCGAAAGCCGTTGCGCAGTACTGCATCTGTTTTTTTGCAGCGCGCTAACCCGAAAGCCATTGCGTGGTAGCTCATACGTTTTCTAGTATTATAAGTATTACTAATAATACTAGTAGTATTACTAGTATTACTACTATTACCTACATTAATAGTAGCAGTAATACTAGTATCACTACTATACTAGTAGTAGTACTATTAGTAGCACTACTAATAGTACTGTATTAATTCTAGTAATAGTAGTACTGCTACTAGTATGAGTAAGTAAGTACTATTAGTATTATTACTAGTAGTACTAATAATATTAGTACTACTACTAGTATTATTAATATTACTAGTAGTATTACTAGCACTACTAATACTAATAGTAGTAGTACTTTCATACTACTGCTAATAGTACTAGTACTTACTATTAATTCTTAATATTAGTTGTAGTAGTAATAGTATTATTAGTAGTAGTAATACTAATACTAATAATATTATTATTATTACTAATAGTAGTATTATTTATTAGTACTAGTAGTACCAATAGTAATACTACTACTAGTACCACCGTGGAGCGGTTTTTTGCAAAACGATGAGGGGGATTTTCAGTAAGAGGTCGGAGAAGCAAAATATACGGGATCACAAACATAGATTGTTCGCGGTTAAATATGAATTGAGACGAAAGCTTTAGAAAGCCTTTTGTAAAGATCCCGATCTTCCTAATGATATGCGACACAAACATCATTATAAGTTGTCCAAGTTGCCAAGAAATAGTTCATTTGCACGAGTAAGAAATCGAAGTATTTCCACAAGTCGCCCTCATTCGGTATATGAGTTCTTTCGCATTTCCTGTATCTTTTTTCGTGGATTCGCATCTTGAGGTCCTTTGATGAGCATAAAGAAATCGCCTTGGTAGCCACCAACCAAACCAATAGAACAAAGGTGAGCTCTGCTGCTGACAAGGTAAGTAGGTCCATTACTGGCTACCGGCCGGCTCCGGACCAACGAAAAGACCTAACGGAGTAATCCCTGATCTCGGATCGGAGATACTAACTGGACGAGAATCGAAGTGGGGGACCTCTCTACCGCACCTGTCTCCCTAAACAAAGACTACATACGGGTAGTACTCTTAGAAAGAGATAATATCACCGCGTGAACATAACAAAAAGTTACGAATGTAACTCCAGAAAGCGAGTGAGGTGCGTAAGCACAGAGCAAGCCAAAGAGGTCGTGAGGTTTACTCCACTTGGTACGCATCTTTTTTCTCGGTGCTTGTTGACTATACATCAAAGCAAGCACTTGCACCGCTAGGTAGCCAAGTCTTGTTAAAGCCCTCATAGTTGAAGCGAAGAAAACTACACAAAGCAACGGGAGAGCGCGCTAGGGCGAAAGCTGTTGCATGGTAGCTCTTACGTTTTCTTGCTGGGCGCACTAGCTGTGAAGAAAACTACGTGCGTTAGCCCACGCGTAGGCGCGAAGACAAGCAAGAAAATAGATGCGCTACCTGTGCGTTAGCGCCCTTGCTTCTTGCTTTTGAGCTATAGTTTGCTGGGTGCTAGTGCACTCCAGCAAGAAAACGGATGCGCCAACGGTGCAGCACGTTGGCGCCCCGTGTGCCTTGCTTTCGAGTCAACAACGAAACGGATGCGCTAGCAGCATGTTAGTGCCCTTGCTTCTTGGCTTTCGATCCTACGCTTGCTGACTTTTTGCTCTTGCTTTGCCAGTGGTAAAACGAGCTTTGCCAGTGGTAGGAAGGTCTAACTATTGGCTTGGCTTTTTGCTTTCATGTTAAGCAAAGAACTCTCAAACTTGTGCTTTGCAAGAGCAAAAAGCCCTCAACAACGACTGCTTCTATGTTGCTAAGTCTTGTCAAAGCCCAAGTTTGAGAGGTTGGCTTTGCTAAGTCTTTTCAAAGCCCTCGTTCAAGAGTTTGCTCTTAGTTATACTACTAATAGTATACTTGTAATAGTATACTAATAGTAGTAGTACTAGTACTAGTAGTACTAATACTACTAATAGTAGTAATAATACTAGTATTGGTACTACATAGTAGTAAGTATTACTATTAGTAATAGTAGTACTATTACACAAGAAGTACTTAGTACTAATATTAGTACTGTTATTAGTATTACTATTAGTAGTATTAGTAGTAGTTACTATACTAATATTAGATCTACTAGTACTACCAATATTAATAGTAATAGTACTAAAGTAGTATTAAGAGTAGTAGCACTAGTAATACTAGTAGTATCACTACTATTACTTACACTAATAATAGCAGTATCACTAGTATTACTACTATACTAATTGTAGTACAATTAGTAGTACAATAGTACTAGTATTAATACTAGTAATAGTAGTAGTACTACTACTACGAGTAAGTACTATTAGTAGTATTATTAGTAGTACTAATAGTACTAGTACTACTATTTGTATTATTAATATTATTAGAAGTATTACTAGTACTACTAGTACTATTAGTAATACTACTAAAGTACTACTACTACTAGTACTAGTACTTTTGTACTATTACTAATAGTACTAGTATTCATTATTAATACTTACTATTGGTAGTAGTAGAAATAATACTATTAGTAGTAGTAATAGCAGTACTAATAATAGTAGTACTACTTATACTATTATAGTAGTACTATTACTACTAAGTACTACTACTAGTAATAGTACTTAGTAGTACTATTAGTTATAGACTATAGTGCTGACAGAATGGGTACTAAAACAATATAGTCCTATGGGCTCTCTCAGGTCACTATCTAGAAGATCATGAAATGTGCCAATTGAAAAATGGAGTGTCTACACTATGTTGGAAGACTGTCCATCATAGTCATCCCAGGGTAATCTCATTAAGAAGAACCACTGTTTTGAAATCTTCATGATATAGGAAATTAAAGAAACTAGTAGGTAAATGTCCCCACCTTGTGTGATACCCTTGATACTACTTCAATGTCCATCAAAGGGGTCGCAAGTTGTTAAACTATCCAACCTACACTCTTCTCAAAAATCATTTTCCAAAAAAAACCTCCACATAAGTACGAGTAGTATTAGAAGTACTAGTAGTAGTTTTACAAATAGTACTAGTAGTAGTACTACTAACTAGTACTACTACTATAGTAGTATTATTACTGCTACTAGTAGTATTAACTGGTACTATTAGTACTACTACTACTACTACTTGTACTAGTAGTACAAGTATTACTAATACTATTATTACTACTAGTACTAATATTAATACTAATAGTAATAATACTACTACTAGAAATATTAGTAGTAAGTAGTACTATTACTCGCACTACTATTAATAGTAGTAATAATATTACTATTATTATTAGTACTAGTACTAATCGTAGTATTAGTATTAGTACTACTACTATTAGTAATAATAATAGTACTTAGTGGTACTAATAGTATTACTACTAGTAGTACTTTATTACTAGTAGTACTATTGAACTATTAATAGTACTAGTAGTACTACTAGTATTAGTAGTTATATAGTAAGTAGTAGTACTACTAGTATTATTAGTAGTACTACTATTAATAGTAATACTAGTAGTAATACTATTATTACTAGAACTAATAGTAGTCGTACTTTGTACTACTAGTACTAGTAATAGTAGTACTACTAGTACTAATAGTAGTAAGTACTAATAATAGACTAGTATTAGTACTACTAATACTGCTAATATTAATACTACCAATACTGTTAATATTAGTACTAATAGTAGTACTACTACTATTAGTATTACTACTACAACTAGTACTACGATTAGTGGTACTACTATTAGTATTACTATTATTATTATTATTGCTATTAGTAGTAGTAGTACTATTATTAATCGTAATACTACTAATATTAATACTATTACAAGTACGTACTAATGGTACTACTGAGTACTATTACTAATAATACTAATAGTTGTATTACTACTAGTAGTAATAGTACTACTATAATAGTATTAGTAGTACAACTATTATTAGTACAAGTGTTACTAATAGTATTAGTACTATTTATACTCGTAGTATTAATAATACTATTTCAACTACTATTAGTAGTACTATAACTACTACTATTAGTAGTATTACTAGTATACTAATACTACTATTAGTACTAGTACTACAGTAGTGGTATTAATAGTAATACTAATACTACTACTTGTAATAATAACAGTATTAGTAAGTACTAATATTAGTTGTAGTACTTCTAAAGGCACCCTCTGATTTCAGAATAAAAAATGGTAGATTGGTTACGGAGATTCCGCACTGTCAAAGATTCGTATAGACACAAAGGGGTTCGACAGGAAAGTCGTTTTGATCCAATCAATTCTTGGGGTCCGAAAAAGATACTGGATACGCCGTGACCTAGCACGACAAAGCATTCTCCGACGACCAGGGTTGTCTAATTTTTCGGTCAGAATCTTCACTGTAATGTCCTTGTTAGATACTCTGGTCAAAATTTGGGAAAACCCCATTCAATTCTCGATGGAAACGAAGTTTTGTGAATTTTCCCCAAGAATAGGAAGATCATTTCGAGATATTTGAGCATATTCGAGGGTTCAATGTGATATTGTCACTTCGGTCAACACGCAAGATGAGACTTTACCACCGTGGAGCGGTTTTTGCAAAACGATGAGGGGGATTATCAGTAAGAGGTCGGAGAAGCGAAATATACGGGATCACAAACATAGATTGTTTGCGGTTAAATATGAATTGAGACGAAAGCTTTAGAAAGCCTTTTGTAAAGATCCCGATCTTCCTAGTGATATGCGACACAAACATCGTTATAAGTTGTCCATGTTGCCAAGAAATAGTTCATTTGCACGAGTAAGAAATCGAAGTATTTCCACAAGTCGCCCTCATTCGGTATATGAGTTCTTTCGCATTTCCTGTATCTTTTTTCGTGGATTCGCATCTCGAGGTCCTTTGATGGGCATAAAGATATGGCCTTGGTAGCCACCCACCAAACCAATAGAACAAAGGTGAGCTCTGCTGCTAACAAGGTAAGTAGGTCCATTACTGGCTATCGGCCGGCTCCGGACCAAAGAAAAGACCTAACAGAGTAATCCCTGATCTCAGATCGGAGATACTAACTGGACGATAATAGAAGTGGGGGACCTCTCTACCGCACCTGTCTCCCTAAACAAAGACTACATACGGGGTAGTACTCTTAGAAAGAGATAATATCACCGCGTGAACATAACAAAAAGTTACGAATGTAACTCCCGAAAGCAAGTGAGGTGCGTAAGCACAGAGCGCACCAAAGAGCTCGTGAGGTCTACTCCACTTGCTATGCATCTTCTCGCTCAGTGGTCGTTGGCTACACATCAAAGAAAGCACTTGCTCCACTAGGTAGCCAAGTCTTGTCAAAGCCCTGGTTGTTGAAGCGAAGAAAACTACACCAAGCAACGGGAGAGCGCGCTAGTGCGAAAGCCGTTGCGCAGTATTGCATCTGTTTTTTTGCAGCGCGCTAACCTGAAAGCCATTGCGTGGTAGCTCATACGTTTTCTAGTATTATAAGTATTAGTAGTAATACTAGTAGTATTACTAGTACTACTACTTTTACTTACACTAATAGTAGTAGTAATACTAGTATTACTACTATACTAGTAGTAGTACTATTAGTAGCACTACTAATAGTACTAGTATTAATT
>NW_006500144.1:4657511-4675979 GCF_000471905.2 Amborella trichopoda | reverse complement strand
ATAGGTAGTATATAGCATATACTTCTAGTACATATGTATAATTAGTACATATGTACTTTGTACTACTAGTAGTACATATGTACTACTAATGCATATGTACATGTATATAGTACATATGTATGTACTATGTACTATGTACATGTACATATGCATTATTAGTACATATGTACTATTAGTACATGTGTACATATGTGTACTAGTACTATGTACTACATAGTACATACTAGTACTAGTAGTACTACAAGAAGTACGTATGGAGTAGTACTAGTAGTACTACATAAGTAGTACAAATAGTACTACTACTAATACATATGTATGTAGTACATAGTATTACTAGTACTACTAGTACTTTTGGTAGTACTACCTACTAGTAGTAGTATGTACTACTAATAGATGTACATATGTAGTAGTATGTATTAGTAGTACATACTAGTAGTAGTATGTATGTACTACTATGTACGTACTTGTAGTACATATGCATGCAGTACTAGTACTACATAGTATATACTAGTACATACTAGTACTACATAGTACATACTAGTAGTACTACTAGTTCTATTAGTAGTACATACTAGTATTACATAGTACATACTAGTAGTACTACTAGTAGAATATACTACTAGTACTACCACTATTAGTACTACTAGTAATACATACTACTAGTAGTACTACTGGTATGTACATATTAATAGTACTAGTATGTACTTACTAATAGTACTAGTATGTACTAGTATACTATGTAGTACTAGTATATACTATGTAGTACTAGTATGTACTAGTATTAGTACTAGTATGTACTAGTAGTACATACTAAAAGTACTAGTACATACTACTAGCACTAGTACATACTACTAGCACTAGTACTAGTACATATGTACTCATAGTGGTATGTACTACTACTAGTACTAGTACATACTACATATGTACTAGTACTACATACTACTATTGGTTACGTTCGTTTGGTCGACCCAGCCTTCAAGCTTTCATGGCTGCACCTTGTTTCAACTAAGTTCGTATAGGGATGAACTTTTGCCACATTAGAATTTTTTATATAGTAGCTTATCAAGGAGAGCTACCCTGCTAGGACCTGCGTGCTTGATACATATAACAATAATATCATGTTGTCAAAATATCCTTGAAATTATCAGTCACCTGAGCATAATAAGAGCGAACAACACTTCCACAGATCAGTTGCAGATAATGCTTGCACAAATACTTGTACATAATTTTTACGCGGAACACTTGCTCATAACATTTTTATATAACACTTCCGCATAACACTTGCACATAATCAATTGCTCATAAAATTAACACTTGGTAATAGTAATAGTACTAGTACTATTACTATTACTAGTATTACTGCTACTAGTAATACTACTATTAATAGTATCAGTAATAGTTTTAATATTATTACAATTAATACTTACAATATTAGTATTACAAATATACTATTACTTAGCATCGGTCCAAACTACATGACGCTAAACTGCTCATCCTAGGTCCAAACAGCACCCTAAACTGCTTAAGCTTTGTCCATACTGCATGCCCCTAAACTGCTCACCATCAGTCCACACTGCATGCTCCTAAACTGTTAAGCCTCCGTCCAGACTGCATGACCCAAAACTGATCAGCCTTGGTCCATAACGCATGACCCTAAACTGCCCAGCCTTGGTTCATATTGCATGACCCTAAACTGCTCAGCCTCGGTCTGTAATGCATGACCCTAACCTACTAAGCCTCGATCCACTATGTATGACCATAAATTGCTCAGCCTCGGTCCATACTGCATGAACCTAAACTGTACAGCCTCGGTCCATATTGCATAACCCTAAACATCTCAGCCTCTGTCCACACTTCAGGACCTTAAATTGCTCAGCTCGATCCAAACTGCGTGAACCTAAACTGCTCAGGCTCGACCCATCCTGCATGACCTTAAACTACTCAGCTTGGTTTCATACTGCATGAGCCAAAACTGTTCAGTCTCGACCCATATTACATGACCCTAAACTGCTCAGTACTACATGTGTACATATGTAGTACTAGTACATATAGTACATATGTAGTATGTACTACTAAGACTTATGTATACTAGTACATGTGTACATATGTACAAGTAGTACATATGTACATATGTATTAGTAGTACATATGTACATATGTACTAGTATGTACTACCAGTACATGTGTACTATGTACTAGTACATGTAATATTAGTATATACTAGTATATATGTAGCATGTACTACTAGTACACCTGTTCATATGTACTAGTACATAGTACACATGTACATATGTACTAGTGCATATACTAGTAGTATATATGTACATATGTGTATGTACTATGTAGTACACGTAGTACATGGATGTATTACTAGTACATATGTACTATGTACTATTAATAGTACATATGTACTACTAGTACATATATACATGTATATAGTACATATGTACTATGTACTATGTACTACTAGTAGTACATGTACATATGTGTACTAGTACTAGAAGTACTATGTACTATGTACTATTTGTAGTACTACTAGTACATATGTACTACATAGTACATACTAGTACGAGTAGTACTACATACATATGTAGTACTACTTGTAGTACTAATAGTACTACTAGTAGTAAATACGTATATAGTATATAGTACTACTAGTACTATTAGTACTACTAATAGTACATATGTACTACTACATATGTAGTACACGTACATATGTACACTTGTACTACTACATAGTACTACTAGTAGTAGTATTATGTAGTATTAGAACTACATATTACTATGTACATAGTACCACTAGTAGGAGTATGTACAGTATAATACTACTAGTAGTAGTATGTACTACTAGTAGATGTACATATGTAGTAGTATGTATTACTAGTACTAGTAGTACATACTAGTAGTATGGATGTACTACTATGTATGCACTAGTAGTACATATGTATGCACTACTAATACATACGTACTAATACTATAGAGTACATACTAGTAGTACTAGTAGAACTAGTACTACATAGTACTATTAGTAGTACATACTACTAGTTTATGTATTAGTAGTACATACTGCTATTATGTACTACTAGTAGTACTAGTAGTACCTACTACTACTAGTACATATTACTACTTGTCTGTACTACTAGTACATACTACAAATAGCACTAGTATGGACGAGGCTGAGCTGTTTCGGGTCTTGCAGTATGGACCGAGGCTGAGCAGGTTTGGGTCAGGCACTATGGATCGAGGCCGAGCAATTTAGGGTTAGCCAGTATGGCTCGAGCCTGGGCATTTAGGGTCATGCAATATGGACTGAGGCTGAGCAGTTTAGGATCATGCATTATGGACTGAGCCTGGGTAGTTAATGGCCATGCATTGTGGATTGAGGCTTAGCAAATTAGGGTCATGCTTTTTTTACCAAGGCTGAGCAGTTTATAGTCACACAGTATGAACCGATACTGAGCAGCTTAAGGTCATACAATATGGAACGAGGTTGAGCAGTTTAGGGACTTGTACTACGGACCTAGGCAGAGCAGTGTAGGGTCATGCAGTTTGGACTGAGGCTGAGCAGATTAGGGTCATGCAGTATGTACAGCTCAGCTTCGGTCCATATGACATGACCGTAAACTGTTCAACCTCGGTCCAAATTGCATGACCATAAACTGCTCAGCCTCGGTCCATACTGGACGACCCTAAACTGCTCATGCTCGATCTATACTGCATCACCCCGAACTTCTCAGCCTCGATCCATACTGCATGACCCTAAATTGTTAAGCCTCGGTCCAGACAACATGACCTTAAACTACTCAGCCTTGGTCCATACTGCATGACCATAAACTGCCTCGCCTCTTTCCATGTTGCATGACCCTAAACTGCTCAGCCTCAATCTAGACTGTGTGACCCTAAACTGCTCAACCTCTTTTCATACAGCATGACCCTAAACCACTCCGCCTCGTTCCATACTGCAGGACCCTAAACTGCTCATCCTCGTACCATACAGAAAGTGTGTAGACTGCACATCCTCTGTCCATACTGCATGACCCTAAAGTGCTCAGCCTCAGTCAAAACTGCATGACCCTAAACTGCTCAAGCTCGGTCGGTACTGCATGACCCTACACATCTCAGCCTCGGTCCATACTGCAAGACCCTAAAGTGCTCAGTCTGGGTCCATATTGTATGACAATAATATGCTCAGCCAAGGTCCTTATGACATGACCGTAAACAACTCATCCTCAATCCAAACTGCAAAACGGTAAACTGCTCATCCTAAGTCCAAACCGCATAACCCTAAATTGCTCAAGCTCGGTCCATACTGCATGACCCTAAACTGCTCACCCTCGGTTCACACTACATGACCCTAAACTGTTAAGCCTCGGTCCATACTGCATGACCTTAAACTGTGCAACCTCAGTCCATATTGCATAACCCTAAACATCTCAGCCTCGGTCCACACCCCATGACCCTAAATTGCTCAGCCTCGATCCAGACTGTGGGACCCTAAACTGCTCCGCTTAAGCGCATACTGCAGGAGCCTAAACTACTCAGCCTGGTTCCTTACTGTATGACCTTATACTCTTAAACCTCGGTGCATACTACATGACCCTAAACTTTTCAGCCTCGGCCCATACTGCATGACCCGAAACTGCTCAGTACTACATGTGTACATATGTAATACTAGTACAAATAGTACATATGTAGTATGTACTACTAGTATAAATGTGTACAAGTACATGTGTACATATGTACTAGTAGTACAAGTACATATGCACTAGTTGTACATAAGTACATATGTATTAATATATACTACAAGTACATGTGTACTATGTACTAGTACATGCACTATTAGTACATACTAGTACATATATATCTATGTGTGTACGAGTGGTACATATACTAGTACATAGTACATATGTGGTACATATGTACTAGTACATACGTACACATGTGCATGTACTACTAGTAGTACATATGTACTAGTAGTACATACATGACCACATGTACTACATTGTACATACACATGTGTACATATGTACTACTAGTATATATGTATATGTACATAGTACATATGTACTACAAGTAGTATATATACATATGTGTAAATATGTACTTGTACTAGTAGTACTTGGTACAATGTACTACTAGTAGTACTACTAGTACATATGTACTACATAGTATATACTAATACTAGTAGTACTACATACAAATGTACTACTAGTACATATATATGTAGTACTACTATTAAATGTATATATGTAGTAGTATGTACTAGTAGTACTAGTAGTACATACTAGTAGAAGTATGTATGCACTACTATGTATGTACTAGTAGTACATGAACATATGTACACATGTAAGTAGTACATGTATGTACTATAAACATATGTAGTAGTAGTATGTATTAACTAGTATGTACTACTAGTACTAATAGTATTAGTACAAACTAGTATTACTATGTAGTATATATTAATAGTGGTAGTACGTAGTAATACTACTAGTATGCACATACTACTAGTACTAGTAGTATGTAAATACTTGTAGTAGTAGTATATACATACTAGTACTAGAACTAGTATGTATGTACATATTAGTAGTATGTACTAGTAGTGGTAGTATTAGTATGTACTACTAGTAGTACTGCATACTAGTATGTAGTAGTAATATAAGTAGTACTACATACTAGTTTGTAGTAGTATTAGTACTACTAGTATGTAGTACTAGTATATACTACTACTAGTACATGCGTAGTAGTACTAGTACATCCTACAAGTAGTAGTACTAATACATACTACAAGTAGTAGTACTAGTACATATGTACTAGTAGTAGTAGTACTAGTAGTATGTACTACTACTAGTACTAGTACATATGTAGTATGTACTAGTACTACTTTCTAGTAAGTAGTACAAGTACATACTAGTACTACATAGTACATACAAGTATGTAGTACGAGTACTACATTGTACATCTAGTACATACTAGTAGTACTATTAGCAATAACTACTAGTAGTACTACTAGTACTACGTACTACTAATTCTACTAGTAGTACATACTGATACATACTAGTGGTATTAGTAGTACAAACTAATAGTATATACTAGCAATACCACTAGTACTACTAGTATGTACTACCAGTAATACTACTTGTACTAGTAGTACGTATGTCCTCGTACTAGTACTGCTAGTACTACTAGTACATGTACTACTAGTACATACGTAGTAGTACATACATACTACTTCTAGTATGTACATATATACTACTACTAGTATGTACTACTAGTACAACTTGTACATACTACTATATATATACATCTTTTTGTAGTACATACTACTACTAATAGTACTATGTAGTACTAGTACTACTAGTAGTAGTACTATGTAGTAGTACAAGTAGTATATTTGTAATACTACGTCATATGTACATGTACTACATATGTCGTAGTACTACTACAAAGTGCTACTAGTAGTACTATGTAGTACATATGTACTACTATTAGTACTATGTAGTACACATGTACTACTAGTAGTACAATGTAGTATATATGTACTATTAGTAGTACTACTTGTACTAGTCGTACTATGTATGTAGTATATATGTTGGACACTCTTTCAACATACATACTACATACATAGTACTAGTACTATTTTTACTAGTAGTACAATGTATGTAGTACTAAACTGTTAAGCCTCGGTCCGAACTGCATGACCTTATCCTGATCAGCCTTGGTCCATAACGCTTGACCCTAAACTACCCTGCCTCAGTCCATACTGTAGGACCCTAAACTGCTCAGCCTCAGTCCATTATGCATGTCACTAACCTACTAAGCCTTCGTCCACACTGTATGATCATAAGCTGCTCAGCCTCGATCCATACAGCATGACCCTAAACCTCTCACCCTCGTTCCACACTTGATGACTCTAAATTGATCAGCCTCACTCCATACTGTGCGACCTTAAATTGTGCAGCCTCGACCCATACCGCATGACCCTAAACTACTTAGTCTGGATACATACTGCATGACCCTAAACTGTTAAGCCCGAATTATACTGCATGACCATATACTGCTATGTACTACAGGTGTACATATGTAGTACTAGTACATATGTAGTATATACTATTAGTACTAGTACTAGTATGTACTAAAACATGTGTACATATGTACTAGTATGTACTACTAGTACATGTGAACTATGTACTAGTACATGTACTACTAGTACATACTAGTACATATGTAGTACGTACTAGTAATACACATGTGTACATATGTATCAGTAGTACATACATGTACTACATAGTACATACACATGTTGACTTATGTATGTACTACTAGTACATATGTACTATGTACTGCTAGTAGTATGTACATATGCGCACATATGTACATGTACTACTAGTAGTATGTACGTGTCTACTTGTAGTATATAGTACATATGTATTATGTACTACTAGTAGTACATGTAGTACATATGTGCATGTACTACGTACTACTAGTAGTACATAGTATATATGTGCATGTACTACGTACTACTAGTAGTACATAGTACATATGTGTACATATGTATTAGTACATATGTGTAGTACAAGTAGTACTATGTAATTTGTACTACATAGTACATGTAGTACTACTAGTTGTACTACATATGTACTACATACATATGTACTACCAGTAGTATTACATATTTAGTACTAGTAATACTATGTAATATGTACTACATAGTACATGTAGTACTACTAGTCGTACTACATATGTACTACTAGTAGTATTACATATTTAGTACTAGTAGTACTATTAGTTGTACATTTGTATGTAGTATATAAAACTATTAGTATTACATATGTATATAGTACATAGCACTATTAGTACTAGTAGCACTATAGTACTACTATTTGTACATAGTACTACTAGTAGCACTATAGTACTACTATAGTGCTATAGCACTACTATTAGTACATAGTACTACTAGTAGTACTTTGTACTACTAGTAGTGCATAGTACAACTATTAGTACATAGTACTATTAGTAGTAGTAATATGTACATAGTACCACTACTAGCGGTACTATGTACATAGTAGTACTACTAGTGGTACTATGTACATAATACTACTACTAGTGGTACTATGTATATACATAGTACTAGTAGTAATAGTAGTAGTGGTACTATGTACATAGTAATAGTGGTACTATGTACATAGTACCACTAGTAGTAGTATTATGTACATGGTACTACTAGTAGTAATATGCACTACTAGTATGTAGTATATAGTATTATTACTAGTAGTATGTACTAGTAGTTTTAGTAGTACAAACTAGTGGAAGTATGTATGTACTACTATGTGTGTATTAGTAGTACACATGTATCAACTACTAGTACATATGTACTAGTAGTACTAGCAGTACTAGTACTAACACATATGTACTACTAGTACTGGTAGTATTACGTGTAGTACAAACTAGTAGTACTACTAATAGTACATAATATAAGTAGTACTACTAGTATATACTACGTAGTACTAGCATGTACTATGTAGTATCAGTATGTATGTACTAGTTTGTACTCTGCAATACTAGTATGTATATACTAACATGTACTATGTAGTACTAGTATGTATATACTAGTATATACTATGTAATACTAGTATATATTAGTACTACATACTAGAATGTAGTAGTACTAGTACGTATTACTACTAATAGTATTAGTACATACTACTAGTAGTAGTACTAATGCATATGTACTAGTAGTAGTTTGTAGTACTACTAGTACTAGTACATATGTACTAGTAGTAGTTTGTACTACTACAAGTACTAGTACATATGTAATAGTACTTGTACATACTACATATGTATTAGTACTACATACTAGTTGTATTAGTAGTACTAATAGTAGTACTAGTAGACTACTAGTAGTACTACTAGTAGTACGACTAGTAGTACTAGTACATACTCTTAGTACTACTAGTACATACTACTAGTACTATTAGTACATACTTTTAGTACTACTAGTAGAATTACTACTACTAGTATATACATACTACTAATAGTAGTAGTAGTACTACTACTAATGCATACTAGGAGTACTAATAGTACATACTACATACTGGAAGTATTACTATTAATAGTAGTAGTACTACTACTACTAGTATATACTAGTAGTATGTACTACTAGTAGCAGTACATACTACTACTTCTAGTATGAACATACTACTAGTACTAGTATGTACATGCTAGTAGTATTTGTACATACTACAGTACTAGTTTGTAATTGCTAGTTGTATTTGTGCATAGTATTACTACTAGTATGTATTACATATTAATACTAGTATGTATTAATACTATTTGTACTAGTAGTACATATTTGTACATACTGCTAGTAGTATTAGAAGTAATAGTAGTAGTACTATTAGAATTGAATGGGGTTTTCTTGTATTTTGACCTGAGAATCTAACAAAGACATTACAGCCGAGATTCTGATCCAAAAATTAGACATTCCATGCCTTCGGAGAGTGCTTTTTCATGGTAGATCACTGACATATCCAGTATCTTTTTCGGACCTCAAGAATTAATTGGATCGAAATAACTTTTGTGTCTTTGTGTCTGTACGAATCTCTTACCCAGTGGAATCTCCATAGCCAATCTTCCATTTTTTATTTTGAAATCAGAGGGGTGCCTTTGAAAGTACTACAACTAATATTAATACTTACTAATACTACTACTAATACAAGTAGTAGTATTAGTACTATTAGTAGTGCTACTATTAATACTACTATTGTAGTACTAGTACTACTAGTTGTAAGAGTACTAGTAGTATTAGTGGTATTATCAATATACTAGTACTACTACTAATAGTAGTAAAAATAGTATTACTAATCATACTAATAGTATTACTAATACTACGTACTACTAGTAATAATAGTACTAGTAAGTACTGCTGCTCGTAAGTATTACTAGCAAGTGCTAGTAATAGTAGAATTAGTAGTACTTACTAGTATTAATATTGTTATTACTAGAAGTACTAGTACTACTACTATTACTAGTGCTAGTACTACTACTAAGTAGTAGTTCTATTTGTACTACTAATACTAGTAGTACTAAGTATTAATACTATTATTACTACTAATAGTATTAGTACTATTTATAGTGCTATTAATTGTACTAAGTACTAATAGGAAGCGGGGGGAGGGTCTTTCAATTAGGGAGGAAGAGGGGTGGGAATTGTTTTAGGGGGCAGCTTTGGAATGAAGAGAGTTTTTTCACGTCACTCTCGGAAACTCTTATTGGACGAGAGAGAGTTAATATGATATTTGCGTTGGTTCTATCAACGAAACGGAGAAGTTTTGGGTCTTTATCATTTGGAAGGCTCAGTCCCATACTCTGACCTCAATGGTGGGAACAACCTCTGCACTTCGGAGCTCTAATGAACAACAGTTCTCTGCCTTACTAAATTGAGAATAGTGGTCGATCCCAGTGAAGGCAGTGTAGGCAACGACCTTTGCTAGTGGTATCCAACCCTTGTCAAAGCCATCTTCGACTTTTTCTTTACAAGAGCAAACTCTTGAACCAGGGCTTTGACAATAATTAGCAAAGCCACCCTCTCAAACTTGGGCTTTGACAAGACTTAGCAACATAGAAGCAGTCATTGTTGAGGGCTTTTTGCTCTTGTAAAGCACAAGTTTGAGAGTTCTTTGCTTAACATAAAAGCAAAAAGCTCAGCCAATAGTTAGACCTTGCTACCACTGACAAAGCTCATTGTTACCACTGGCAAAGCAAGAGCAAAAAGCCAGCAAGCGTAGGCTCAAAAGCCAAAACGCAAGGGCGCTAACATGCCGCTAGCGCATCCGTTTTTTTTGCTGGCTCGAAAGCAAGATGCAAGGGCACTAATGCGCCATGCTGCCAAAGAAAACGTATGAGCTATCATGCAAGGCTTTCGTGCTAGCGCGCAGTAAGAAACTGGATGCACCATTGCGCAACGGCTTTCGCACTAGCACGCTCTCCCAATGCTTGGTGTAGTTTTCTTCTCTTCAACAATGAGGGCTTTGACAAGACTTGGCTACCTAGCGGAGCCAGTGCGCTCTTTGAAGTGTAGCCAACGAGCGCTGAGCAAGAAGATGCGTAGCAAGTGGAGTAGACCTCACGAGCTCTTTGGCTTGCTCCATGCTTACGCACCTCACGCGCTTTCGGGAGTTACATTCGTAACTTTTTGTTATGTTCACGCAGTGAAATTTTCTCTTTCCAAGAGTACTACCCCATACGTAGTCTCTGTAAGGGGAGACAGGTGCGTAGAGAGGTCCCCCACTTTGATTCCTGTCCCATTAACATCTCTGATCCAAGATCAGGAATTACTCCGTTAGGTCTTTTCTTCAGTCCGGAGCCAGCCGGTAGCCGGCAATGGAGCTACTTACGTTGTCAGCAGCAAAGCCCACCTTTGCTCTATTCGTTTGGTGGGAGGCTACGAAGACAATTTCTTTATCACCATGTAGTATGTACTAGTACTACTAGTTTATACTAGTATGTACTACTAGTACTAATAATATTAGTACATACTAGTATTAGTAAGTAGTACATACTAGTAGTAATAGTATGTACTAATACTACTATTATGTACATATTAGTGTTAGTAGTAGTACTACTAGTACTAGTAGTATGTACATACTAGCAGTAGTAGTATGTACATACTAGTATTAGTAGTAGTTGTATTACTAGTATGTACTACTAGTAGTACTCCTAATATGTACTAGTAGTAATAGTACTATTATTACAAGTACATACTAAGAGTACTACTACTAGTAGTAGTAATACTACTAGTAGAACTAGTAGTATGTATTAGCAGTACTAGTAGTACTACATACTAGTATGTACTAGTAGTACTAGTAGTACTAGTACTACTAATATGTACTAATGTACTGGTATGTACTATGTACAAATACATACTAGTACTACTAGTATGTACTAATGTACTAATGTACCGGTATGTACTATGTACTAATGCATACTAGTATGTACTAGTACTACTAGTATGTACTAGTATACATGTTGTACTAGTAGAACTAGTAGTACTAATAGTACTAGTACTAATACTAGTATGTACATACTTACACTAGTAGTATTACTACTAGTAATACTAGTACTAATACTAATATTGACACACTAATACTAGTATTAGTATGTACATACTACTAGTACTAGTACTATTAGTACTACTAATAGTATGTACGTACTAGTAGTAGTACTAGTAGTACATACTATTAGTATAGTAAATACTACTGGTACATACTATAATGTAGTAGTACCACTAGTATGTATATTCTACTAGTAGTACTACGACTAGTATGTACTAATAGTAGTAGTACGTTGTATGTGCATACTCCTAGTAGTACTAGTACATACCAGTAGTAGTACGTTGTATGTACATACTACTAGTAGTACTAGTACATACTATTAGTAGTACGTTGTATGTACATACTATTAGTAGTACTAGTACGTACTAGTAGTACTACTGCAAGTAGTATGTACTACTAGTACTAGTACTACTAGTAGTAAGAGTAGTATTACATACTAGTAGTACTAGTAGTAGTACATACTAGTAGCAGCAGTAGTAGTACATACTAGTAGTATTAGTAGTAATAGTACATACTAGTAGTAGTACATCCTAGTAATACTAGTAGTATGTTCCCCAAAACACGTGTGCAAGAAGTGGCACTAAATTGCCCTCTGAACGAAGTTTATTGCACATGTGCACTCCACACACGTAATTATACTTGAGCGATTCCTGCGAAAACCTTGTCATTTTTTTGCTCACAATTGTGGCGGCTTGAGGACAATTATGTACCTTTCTATTTTTCCCACGTCCCCCCAAACACGTGCACAAGAAGTGCCACCAAATTGCCTTTGTATGTCATTTAGTGCACATGTGCACTGCGCGCTTAACTCAACGCGTCCGATTCATGTGAAAATCGTTTTGTTGGGCGCAATTGTGGCGGCGTGTGCACAATTGTGAAACCCACTATTTTCCCCATGTTCCCCCAAACACAGGCGTAAGAAGTGCTATCAAATTGCCCCCCGTACGAAGTTTAGTGCACATACACAATGCGCCCGCTTAACTCAACAATTGCGATTTGCACGAAAATCGTGCCATTTTTTTTATCACAATTTTGGCAGCTTGTGCACCATTGTGCTCCCTACTATTTGCTCGATGTTCCCTAAAACACATGCGTAAGAAGCATAAAAAAAATGCCCTCCATACGAAGTAAAGTGCACATGCACACCGCGCGCGCTCAACTCTACATGTGCGATTCGCACGAAAACTGAGCCAGCTTTTTGCGCGCAATTGTGGTGGCATGTGCACCCTACTATTTTCCCCACGTTGTCCCAAACACGTGTGCAACAAGTGACACCAAATTTTCGTACGTATAAAGTTTAGTACACATGCTCATTGTGCACGCTCAACTCAACGTGTGCAATTTACACGAAAACCGTGACGTTTTTTTGGGTGCAGTTGTGGTGGCTTGAGCACAATTGTGCACCCAACTATTTTCCCCACGTTTTCCCTAACATGTGAGCAAGAAGTTCCACCAAATTTCCCTCCGTATGAATTTTAGTGCACATGCCACCGCGCATTCTCAACTCGACGCATGCGATTGGCACGAAAATCGTGCTGTTTTGTTGCGCGCAATTGTGGCGGCTTGTGCACAATTGTGCAAGCTACTTTTTGCCCCACGTTCCCCAAACACGTGCGCAAAAAGTTCCACCAAATTGCCTTCTGTACGAAGTTTAGTGCACATGCGCATCGTGCGCGCGCAACTCAATGCGTGCCATTTGCGTGAAAACTGTGCCATGTTTTTGCGCACAATTGTGGCGGATTGTGCACAATTGTTTACCCTACGATTTGACCCACATTCCCTCAAACACGTGCACAATAAGTTCCACATAATTGCACTCCGTACGATGTTTAGTGCACATGCGCACCGCGCGCATTCAACTCAACCCGCGCAATTCGCACGAAAGCCTTGCCGTTTTATTACGCGCAATGGTGGTGGCATGTGCACAATTATGCACCCTACTATTTCCCCACGTTCCCCCAAACACATGTGCGAGAAGTGCCACCAAATTGCACCTTGTACGAAGTTTAGTGCACATGCGTACCGTGCGCGCTCGACTCAACACGTGCGATTCGCACAAAAACCGTGTCATTTCTTTGCGTGCGAAACATAACACAAATTTATTTCATTTGTAAAACAAATCTGCATTACAAATATATAAATATTATTACATTTGTAATACAAATATAATATTACATTTGTAATACAAATACAATAGTACATTTGTATTTATGTATTACATTTGTATTACATTTGTAATACAATTGTATTATAATTATATTACAAAATATATTACATTTGTAATACATTTGTTAATACAAAGTATTACTAATGTATTACATTTGTATACTACATAGTACTATGTACATAGTACTACTGGTAGTAGTATGTACTACTATTAGATGTACATATGTAGTAGTACGTACTACTCTGTATGTACTAGTAGTATATATGTACTACTAGTACAAGTAGTATTACTAGTAGTACATACTAGTAGTACTAGAAGTATTAGTAGTACATACTAGTACTACTAGTATGTACTACTAGTAATACTAGTATGTACTACTAGTACTACAAGTATGTACGACTAGTACTACTACTAGTATGTACTACTAGTAATATTAGTATGTACTACTAGTATTACTAATATGTACGACTAGTACTACTAGTATGTACTATGTAGTATTGGTATGTTCTAGAACTAGTACTAGTATGTACAAGTACTACATATTAGAATGTAGTACCACTCGTAGTACTAGTACATACTATTAGTAGTAGTACTAATACATATGTATTAGTAGTAATAGTACTAGGGTGCACAATTGCGCACAGGCCACCATAATTGCGTGCATAAAAACGACAAGGTTTTCACGTGAATAGCACGTGTTGGGTTTAGCATGCATGGGGCGGATGTGCACTAAACTCCATACTGAGGGCAATTTGGTGACAGTTCTTGCGCACGTGTACTTGCACAAGAACTGTTTCATACTACATGACCTAATACTGCTCAACCTCGGTCCATACTGCATGACTCTAAAGTGCTCAGCCTCGACCCATACTGTATGACCCTAAACTGCTCAAGCTCGATCGGTATTGTATGACCATAAACATCTCAGCCTCGGTCCATACTGTAGGACACTAAAGTGCTTAGTCTGGGTCCATACTGCATGACCCTAATATGCTCTGCCTCGATCCATATGACATGACCATAAAAACTCAGCCTCGGTCAAAACTGCATGATGCTCAACTGCTCATCTTGGGTCCAAACTGCATGACCCTAAACAGCTCAAGCTCGGTCTATACAGCATGACCCTAAACAGTTCACCCTCGGTCTACACCGCATGACCCTAAACTGTTAATCCTCGGTCCAGACTGCATGACTCTAAATTGATCAGCTTCGGTCCATACCGCATGACCCTCAACTGCCCAGCCTCGATCCATATTGCATGACCCTAAACTACTCCGCCTCGGTCCATTACGCATGACCCTAACCTACTAAGCCTCGGTCACACTGTATGACCATAACGTGCTCAGCCTCGGTCCATACTGCATGACCATAAACTACGCAGCCTCGATCCATATTTCATAACCCAAAACATCTCAGCCGCGGTCCACACTCCCTGACCCTAAATTGCTCAGCCTCAATCCAGACTGCGTGACCTTAAACTGCTCAGCCACAGCCCATACTACATGACCCCAAACTACTCAACCTAGTTCCATACTGCAGGACACTAAACTATTCAGCCTCAGCCCATATTGCATGACCCAAAATTGCTCAGCACTACATGTGTACATATGTAGTACTAATACATACTAGAACATATGTAGTATGTACTACTAGTACGTATGTGTACTAGTACAAGTGTACATATGTACTAGTATACATATGTACAAATGTACTAGTATGTACTACTAGCACATGTGTACTATGTCTTAGTACATGTACTACTAGTACGTGTACATGTGTACACATGTGTATGTATTATGTAGTACATATGTACACATGTGTATGTACTATGTAGTACATATAGTACATGTATATACTACTGGTACATATGTACTATTTATTATATACTATTAGTAGTACATGTACTAGTACCAAAATGTACTAGTACTAGTAGTACTATGTAATATATACTACTAGTAGTATTACATATGTAGTACTAGTAGTACAACTAGTAGGATATAGTATAATACTTAGAGTAGTACTAATAGTGGTGCTAATATTACTAGTAGTAGTTGTACTAGTAATATTATTAGTAGTATTATTACTAGTAGTAATGCTATTAATATTACTACTTAGTACTACTACTAGTACTAGTAGTAGTTAGAGTAATATATACACATGTACATATGTACAGTAAGTAAATACTAGGGAGCACAATTGCGCATAGGCCGCCACAATTGCCCGCAAAAAAGCGACACGATTTTCACGTGAATAGCACCTATTGGGTTTAGCATGCATGGTGCGAATGTGCACTAAACTCCATACTGAAGGCAATTTGCTGACAATTCTTGTGCACATGTACTTGCACAAGAACTGCTCCATACTGCATGACCTAATACTGCTTAACCTCGGTCCATACTGCATGACTTTAAAGTGCTCAGCCTCGACCCATACTGTATGACCCTAAACTGCTCAAGCTCGATCGGTATTGTACGACCATAAACATCTCAGCCTCGGTCCATACTGTAGGACCCTAAACTGCTTAGTCTGGGTCCATACTGCATGACCCTAATATGCTCTGCCTCGATCCATATGACATGATCATAAAGAACTCAGCCTCGGTCAAAACTGCATGACGCTCAACTGCTCATCTTGGGTCCAAACTGCATGACCCTAAACAACTCAAGCTCGGTCCATACAGCATGACCCTAAACTGCTCACCCTAGGTCCACACCACATGACCCTAAACTGTTAATCCTAGGTCCAGACCGCATGACTCTAAATTGATCAGCTTCGATCCATACCGCATGACCCTCAACTGCCCAGCCTCGGTCCATACTGCATGACCCTAAACTACTCAGCCTCGGTCCATTATGCATGACCCTAACCTACTAAACCTTGGTCACACTGTATGACCATAACGTGCTCAGCCTCAGTCCATACTGCATGACCATAAACTACGCAGCCTCGATCCATATTGCATAACCCAAAACATCTCAGCCTCGGTCCACACTCCATGACCTTAAATTGCTCAGCCTCAATCCAGACTGCGTGACCTTAAACTGCTCAGCCACGGCCCATACTACATGACCCTAAACTACTCCGCCTAGTTCCATACTGCACGACCCTAAACTATTCAGCCTCGGCCCATACTGCATGACCCTAAATTGCTCAGCACTACATGTGTACATATGTAGTACTAATACATACTAGAACATATGTAGTACGTACTACAAGTACGTATGTGTACTAGTACAAGTGTACATATGTACTAGTATACATATGTACAAATGTATTAGTATGTACTACTAGCACATGTGTACTATGTCTTAGTACATGTACTACTAGTACATGTACATATGTACACGTGTATGTTACTACATAGTCCATGTATATACTACTAATACATATGTACTATTTATTATGTACTACTAGTAGTACATGTACATATGTACTAGTACATAAATGTACTAGTCCTAGTAGTACTATGTAATACGTACTACTAGTAGTACTACATATGTAGTACTAGTAGTACAACTAGTAGTACATATGTATGTTGTGCATAGTACTACTAGTACTAGTAGTACATCTAGTAGTACAATGTAGTAGTACTACTACATATGTAGTACATGTACATATGTAGTAGTACTACAAATGTACTACTTGTACTGCTACATCGGTACTAGTACTATGTACATAGCACTACTGGTATGTATTATGTAGTACTAGTACTACATACTAGAATGTAATACTACTAGTAGTAGTACCAGTACATATGTAATAGTAGTAGCAGTACTAGTAGCATGTACTACTACTAGTACTAGTACATATCTCGTAGTATTAGTACATACTACGTATGTACTAGTACTACATACTACATATGTACTAGAACTGCTAGTAGTACTACTACATAGTAGTATGTAAGACTAGTAGTAGTACTAGTAGTACATACTAGTAGTACATACTAGTACTACTAGTAGTACATGTGTACTAGTAGTATTAGCACTACTAGTACATACTAGTATGTTTACTACCAGTAGTACTAGTACATACTACTCGTAGAATTACTACTTCTCATATGTACATACTACTACTAGTAAATACAACATTCTAGGAGTACTACTATTAGTAGTAGTACTACTCTTACTAGTACATACTAGTAGTACTAGTGGTACATACTACTACTACTAGTATGTACATAGTACTAGTAGTA
>NW_006500144.1:4624040-4636723 GCF_000471905.2 Amborella trichopoda | reverse complement strand
ATATTTCTATTACTAGTAGTACTAATACAAATAGTACTATTATTAGTACTTAGTAGCAATAGTAAGTACAAGTAGTGCTTAGTACTAGTACTAAGTAGTAGTACTACTAGTAGTACTAATAATATTAATATTATTACTATTAGTATTATGAGTTGTACTATTACTAAGTTATAGTACTATTAGTAGTACTAATACTAAGTACTATTAATATTAGTTTTAATACAACTACTACTATTACTAATAATATTAGTGCTAGTAATAGTAGTACCATTAGTAATATTACTACCAGTAGTAATGTACTACTACTAGTAATAGTACTAATAGTAGTATTACTACTAGTACTACTGCTAATAGTACTAGTACTAATATTACTATTAGTACTATTTGTATAAATATAATAGTACTACTATTACAAATAGTAGTAGTACATTAGTAGTAGCAATAGTAGTACTATTAATAGTAGTAATACTAATACTATTATAGTAGTACTATTACTACTAAGTACTACTAGTAATAGTACTTAGTACTAATATTACTACTATTAGTTTTAGACTACGGTGCTGACAAAATGGGTACTAAATCAGTATGGCCATAAGGGCTCTCTCAGGTCACTATCCAGAAGATCACGAAATGTGCCAATTGAAAAATGGGGTGTCTACACTGTTGAAAGAGTGTCCATCATAGCTATCCCATGGCAACCTCATTAAGAAGAACCCACTGTTTTTCCATCTTCATGCTATAGGAAATTAAAGAAACTAGTAGGTAAATGTCTCCACCTTTTGTGATTCCCATGATACTACTTCAATGTCCATCAAAGGAGTCATAAGTTGTTAAACTATAAGACCTACACTCTTCTCAAAAATCATTTCCCAAACAAAACCGCCACATCAGTACTAGTAGTATCAGAAGTACTAGTAGTAGAATTACTAATAGTACTAGTAGTATTACTAGTAACTAGTACTACTACTATAGTAGTACTATTACTACTACTAATTAAACTAACTAGTACTATTAATACTACAACAACTACTACTAGTACTAGTAATACTATTACTAATACTATTTTTACTACAAGTACAAATATTAATAATAATAGTAATACTACTATTATTAGTAATTATAGTAGTAAGTAGTACTATTACTCGCACTACTACTAATCGTAGTAATAGTATTATTAGTACTATTAGTACTAGTACTAATAGTAGTATTAGTATTAGTACTACTACTATTAGTAGTATTAATAGTACTTAGTAGTACTAATAGTACTACTACTACTAGTACTTTCTTACTAATAGTACTAGTAGTACTACTAGTATTAGTAGTATTATAGTAAGAAGTAGTACTACTATTAATAGTAGTATTAGTAGTAATATTACTATTACTAGTACTAATAGTAGTATTACTTTGTACTACTAGTAATAGTAATAGTAGCACTAGTAGACTAGTATTAGTACTACTAGTACTACTAATATTAGTACGAGTAGTAGTACTACTATTAGTATTACTACTACTACTAGTACTACGATTAGTAGTGCTACTATTAGTATTACGACTACTATTATTGCTGCTAATAATAGTACTACTATTAGTAGTACTATTACTAATAGTAATACTACTAGTATTAGTACTATTACAAGTACGTACTAATGGTACTACTGAGTAAAATTACTAATAATACTAATAGTATTACTAATAGTAGTAATAGTACTATTATAATATTATTAGTAGTACAACTATTATTAGTACTAGTATTACTAATATTATTAGTACTGCTGCTATCTGTAATAGTAGTACTATTATAGTAGTTTTAATAGTGGTATTAGTACTATTTGTATTAGTACTATTAGTAATACCATTACTACTATTATTAATAGTACTACAACTACTACTATTAGTAGTAGTACTAGTATACTAATACTACTACTAATACTACTAATACTACTAATACTACTATTATTAGCAGTACTAGTACTACAGTAGTAGTATTAATAGTAGTACTACTAGTAGGACTAATACTACTACTTGTATTAGTAGTAGTATTGGTAAGTACTAATATTAGTTGTAGCAATTCCAAAGGCACCTTCTGATTTCAGAATAGAAAATGGAAGATTGGCAATGGAGATTCCACACGGTCTGAGATTCATACAAACACAAAGGGGCTCGACAGGAAAGTCTTTTCGATCCAATCAGATCTTGGGGTCCGAAAAAGATATTGGATATGTCAGTGACCTAGCATGACAAAGCACTCTCTGAGGGCATGGAATGTTTAATTTTTCAGTCAGAATCTCGACTGTAATGTCTCTGCTAGATTCTCCAGTCAAAATAAGGGAAAACCCCATTCAATTCTTGATGGAAACTGAGTTTTGTGAATTATCTACAGAACTGGAAGATCATTTCCAAATCTTCGAGCATATTCGAGGGTTCAATGTGACTATTATCACTTCAGCCACAACACAAGATGAGACTTTACTACCATGGAGCGGCTTTTTGCAAAACGATGATAAAGTCTACCAGTAATAAAGTTTACCAGTACCACTAGTACTACTAGTATGTACTACCAGTAATACTACTAGTACTAGTAGTACGCATGTACTTGTACTAGTACTGCTAGTACTACTAGTACATATGTACTAGTAGTACATATGTCTAGTACATAAGTACTAGTGTGCATACATATGTACTACTAGTACATACTTAGTAGTACATACATACTACTTCTAGTATGTACATATATACTACTACTAGTATGTACTACTAGTACTACTTGTACATACTACTACATATATGCATCTTTTAGTGGTACATACTAGTACTAATAGTACTATGTACATAGTACTATGTAGTACTAGTACTACATAGTACTACTACTAGTAGTAGAAGTATTATATTTGTAGTACTACGTCATATGTACAAGTACTACATATGTCGTAGTATTGCTACAAAGTGCTACTAGTAGTACTATGTAGAACATATGTACTACTAGTAGTACTATGTAGTACATATGTACAACTACTAGTACTAGATATGTAGTATGTATGTTGGACACTCTTCCAACATACATACTACATACATAGTATTAGTACTACTTGTACTAGCAGTACAATGTATGTAGTATTAAACTGTTAAGCCTCGATCCGGACTGCAAGACCCTATCCTGATCAGCCTCGGTCCATAACGCATGACCCTAAACTACCCAGCCTCTAATCATACTGTACTATTAGTAGTAGTGTATACATGTGCTACTAGTAGTAGTATGTACATACTAGTAATAGAACTAGTATGTACACACTAGCAGTATGTACTAGTAGTAGTACTACTAGTATGTACTAGTAGTAGTACTACTAGTATGTACTAGTAGTAGTAGTAGTACTACTAATATTAGTTTCCCCAGTATGTAGTATGTACTAGTAGTAATACTCCTAGTATGTACTAGTAGTAGTAGTACTACTAGTAGTAGTATTACTACTACTAGTATGTACTAGTACTACTGGTAGTAATCCATACTAGTATGTACATATGTACTACTAGTACTAGTAAATATGTTCTACTAATAGTACTAGTATGTACTATTAGTATGTACTACTAATACTACTACTAGTCCTTTGTACTAATACTACTACTAGTAGTACTGCATTCTAGTATGTAGTACTAGTACATATTAATACTACTACTAGTAGTTTGTACTAATACTACTACTAATAGTACTGCATTCTAGTATGTAGTACTAGTACATACTAGTACTACATAGTGCATACTAGTAGGTAGTACTAGTACATACTAGTACTACATAGTGCATACTAGTATGTAGTACTAGTACTACATAAAACATACTAGTACATACTGGTACAACATAGTACATATTAGTAGTACTACTAGTAGTAACTACTAGTAGTAACTACTAGTAGTACTAATACTACTAGTTCTACATGTACTCTTAGTACACAATTACTAGTACATATATGTACTAGTATGTACTAATATGTAGTAGTACTACATATATACACCTATAGTACTAAGCAGTTTAGGGTCATGCAGTATGGGCTGAGGCGGAACAGTTTAGAGTCATGCAGTATGGATGCAGGCTGAGTACTAATCGTAGTACTTCATACTAGTATGTAATACTAGCAATAGTATTACATACTCGTATGTAGTATTACTACTAGTACTGCAAATGTGGTATGTACTAGTACTACTACATATGTAGTAGTACTAGTACTAGTAGTAATATATACTTCTAGTACTATTACTACTAATACATATGTACTAGTACTACTACTAGTAGTATGTACTTGTACTACTACTAGTAGTACTACATTCTAGTATGTACTATTAGTACATATAAGTACTACATAGTACTACTAGTATGTACTATATACTACTAGTATGTAGTATTAGTATGTACTACTAGTAGTATGTACTACTAGTACTAGTAGTACTATATACTACTAGTACTACTAGTTCTACTAGTAGTACATATTAGTAGTACTAGTAGTATGTACTAGTAGTACTACTAGTAATACTACTAGCACAAGTAGTACATATGTACTAGTACTGCTGGTACTACTAGTACATATATACATACTACTACTAGTAGTACTACGTACATATATACATACTACTACTAGTAGTACATTTGTAGTACTACTACATCTATTAGTAGTACATACTACTACTAGTCGTACTATGTAGTACATATGTAACACTAGTACTACTACTAGTACTAGTAGTACTATGTACTACATACATATGTAGTACTAGTAGTACTATGTACACATACATATGTACTAATAATAATACTACTAGTACTATATATGTAGTACTACTAGTAGTATTTATGTAGTACTACTAGTAGTACATATGTAGTACTGTTGGTAGTACATATGTAGTACTGCTGGTAGTACATATGTTGTACTACTGGTCGTACATATGTAGTACTACTAGTAGTACTACTTTTACTGGTATGTACTATGTAGTACTACTAGTAATACATATTACATAGTACTAGTACACATATGTACTACTACATATGTATGTACATATATGTATATGTACTATTAGTAGTACATAGTACGTAGTACAGAGGTACCCTGTACATGTACATATGTACTATTAGTAGTACATAGTACATATGTACTAGTAGTACATACACGTACTACTTGTACTACATAATACATACACATATGTACGTATGTCTTACTAATGCATGTGTACATATGTACTAGTAGTACATACATGTACTACTTGTACTACATAGTACATACACATGTGTACATATGTCTTACTAGTGCATGTGTACATATGTACTACATATGTATATGTGTACATATGTACTATGTACACATGTGTACGAGTAGTACATACTATATATGTACTATTAGGTACTAGTAGTACATGTACTAGTACATAGTACACATGTATTAGTAGTACATATTAGTACATTTGTACTTATGTACTACTAGTACATATGTACACATGTACTAGTACACATATGTACTAGTATACATATGTACTAGTACTACATATGTACACACGTAGTACTATGTAGTTTAGGGTCATGTAGCGTGTGCTTAGGCTGAATAGTTTAGGGTCATGCAGTATGGAACCAGGCTGAGTAGTTTTGGGTCATGCAGTTTGGGACGAGACTGAGCAGTTTATGATCACGCTGTCTAGATCGAGGCTGAGCAATTTAGGGTCATGGAGTGTGACCGAGGCTGAGATGTTTAGGGTTATGCAATATGGACCGAGGCTGCGCAGTTTAGGGTCATGCAGCATGGACCGAGGCTGAGTAGTTTATGATCATACAGTATGGACCGAGATTTAGTAGGTTAGGGTCATGCATAATGGACCGAGGCTGAACAGTTTAAGGTCATGCAGTATGGACCGAGGCTGGATAGTATAGGGTCATGCGGTATGGACCGACGCTAATCAGTTTAGGGTCTTGCAGTATGGGCCGAGGGTTAACATATTAGGGTCATGTAGTGTTGATGAAGGTTGAGCAGTTTAGGGTCATGCAGTATGGACCCAGCTTGAGCAGTTTAGGGTCATCCAGTTTGGACCCAGGATGAGAAGTTTCGTGTCATGCAGTTTGGAACGAGGCTGAGTTTTTTACGAACATGTCATATGGACCGAGGCTGAGCATATTAGAGTCATGCAGTATGGACCCAGACTGAGCACTTTAGGGTCATGTAGTATGGATCGAGGTGGAGATGTTTAGGGTCATGCAGTACCCACCGAGCAAGGCTAGGCAGTATTAGGTCATGCGGTATGGACCGACCTTAAGCAGTTTAAGGTCATGTAGTATGGACCGACAATGTGCAGTCTACGGTCTTTCCGTATGGTACAAGGCTGAGCAGTTTAGGGTCATGCAGTATGGAACGAGGCTGAGTGGTTTAGGGTCATGTAGAATGGAAAGAGGTTGAACATTTTAGGGTCACGCAGTCTAGACCGAGGCTGAGCAGTTTAGGGTCATGTAATGTGGATCCAGCCTGAGATGCTTAGGGTTATGCAGTATGGATCGAGGTTGAGCAGTTTAGGGTCATGCAGTATGGATCGAGGCTAGGCAATTTATGGTCATGCGGTATGGACCAAGGCTGAGCAGTAATGGGTCATGCAGTCTGGACCGAGGCTTAATAGTTTAGGGTATGCAGTATAGACCGAGGCAGAGAAATTTGGGGTCATGTAGTATGGACCGAGCATGAGCAATTTAGGGTCATGCAGTATGGAGCGAGGCTTAGAAGTTTATGGTCATGCATTTTGGATAGAGGCTGAGCTGTTTTGGGTCACCAGTATGGATGAGGCTGAGCAGTTTGCAATATGGACCGAGCCTAAGTAGTTTAGGGTCATGCAATATGAACTGAGCCAAAGTAGTTTAGGGTAATGCAATATAGATCGAGCCCGAGCAGTTTAGGGCCACGCAGTAAGAATCAAGACTGACAAATTTATGGTCATTCAGCCTCAGTCCGTACTGCGTGACCCTAAACTGCTTAGGCTCGGTCCATATTGTATGACCCTAAATAGCTCAGCCTCGGTCCATACTGTAAGGACCCTAAACAGCTCAGCCTTGGTCCATATTGCATGACTCAAAACTGCTTAGCAACAATAAATTTGTCAATCTCGTTTCTTACTGAGTGATCGTAAACAGCTTGGGCTCAGTCTATATTGCATTACCCTAAACTACTTAGTCTCAGTTCATATTGCATAACCCTAAACTGCTGAAGCTCAGTCCATACTGCATGACCCTAAACTGCTCAGCCTCATCCATACTGGCTGACCCAAAACAGCTCAGCCTCAGTCCATACTGCAAGACCCTAAACTGCTCAACCTTGATCCATATTGCATGACCCTAAACAGCTCAGCCTCGGTCCATATTGCATGACCCTAAACTGCTCTACCTCCGTCCATATTGCATTAACCTAAACAGCTCAACCTCGGTTCATACTGCATACCCTAAACTGCTCAGCCTCGATCAAGACTGCGTAATCCTAAACTACTCCGCCTCGATCCATACAACAGGACCCTAAACTATTTAGCCTCAGTCAAGACTGCATGATCCTAAACTAGTCAGCCTTGGTCCATACTGCATGACCCTAAACTAGTACTACTACTAGTAGTGGTACTACTAGTAGTAGTACAACCAGTAATAGTACTACTAGCAGTTGTACTACTATATATAGTACATAATACTACTAAATGTAGTCCATTGTACTACTAGTAGTAGATACTACTAGTAGTACTATGTACATACTGCATAACCCTAGTATGTAAATACTACTAGTATTACTAGTACTAAGTATTATAGTAGTAATACTAGTAGTAGTACTATTAGTACTAGTGCTAATACTTAGTACTACTAGCAGTACAATAGTAATTGTAATAGTAGTATTATTATTATAGTACTAAATAGTATAATAATAGTACTACTATTAGTAGTATTACTATTACTATTAGTAATAATAATAGTACTACTAAAACTATTGTACTAATACTAGTGAAATTATTACTACTTAATAGTAGTACTAGTAGTAGTACTAATAGTATTAGTAGTACTACTTTTAATACTAATAATATTACTAATACTAAGTACTACTAGTACGTACTGCTACTAGTAAGTACTACTAGCAAGTGCTACTAATAGTAGTATTAGTAGTACTTACTAGTATTACTAATGCTATTACTAGTAGTACTAGTACTACTACTATTACTAGTGCTAGTACTACTACTAAGTAGTAGTTCTATTTGTAGTACTAATACTAGTAGTATTAGGTATTAATACTATTATTACTACTAATAGTACTAGTGCTATTAGTTGTGCTAAGTACTAATAGGAAGCAGGGCGAGGGTCTTTCAATTCGGGAGGAAGAGGGGTGAGGTTTGTTCTGGGGGGCACCTTTGGAATGAAGAGAATTTCTTCAAGTCACTCTCGGAAACTCTTATTTGGACGAGAGAGAGTTAATATGATATTTGCGTTGGTTTTATCAACGAAATGAAGAAGTTTTGGGTCTTTATCATTTGGAAGGCTCAGTCCCACACTCTGACCTCAATGGTGGGAACAACCTCTACACTTCGGAGCTCTATTGAACAACAGTTCTCAACCTTACTAAATTGAAATACTGGTCGATTCTAGTGAAGGCAGTGTAGGCAACGAGCTTTGCCAGTGGTATCCAAGTCTTGTCAAAGCCCTCTTCGACTTTTTCTTTGCAAGAGCAAACTCTTGAACCAGGGCTTTGACAAGACTTAGCAAAGTCACCCTCTCAAACTTGGGCTTTGACAAGACTTAGCAACATAGAAGCAGTCGTTGTTGAGGGCTTTTTGCTCTTGCAAAGCATAAGTTTGAGAGTTCTTTGCTTAAAATAAAAGCAAAAAGCTCAGCCAATAGTTAGACCTTGCTACCACTGACAAAGCTCGTTGTTACCACTGGCACAGCAAGAGCAAAAAGCCAGCAAGCGTAGGCTCAAAAGCTAAAAAGCAAGGGCGCTAACATGCCGCTAACACATCAGTTTTTTTTGCTGGAGCAAGACGCAAGGATGCTAATGCGCCTTGCTGCCAGCGCATCCGTTTTCTTGCTGGAGTGCGCTAGCACCCAACAAACTACAGCTCAAAAGCAAGAAGCAAGGGTTTAAACGCGCCTCTAGCGCATCTGTTTTTTTGCTTGTCTTTTCTCGCCTCCGTGTGCGCTAACGCATGTAGTTTTCTTCGCAGCTAGCGCCCCCAGCAAGAAAACATATGAGCTATCACGCAAAGGCTTTCGTGCTAGCGCGCACTAAGAAAATGGATGCACTATTGCACAATGGCTTACGCACTAGCGCTCTCTCCCATTGCTTGGTGTAGTTTTCTTCTCTTCAACAATGAGGGCTTTGACAAGACTTGGCTACCTAGCGGAGCCAGTGCGCTCTTTGAAGTGTAACCAACGAGCACTGAGCGAGAAGATGTGTAGCAAGTGGAGTAGACCTCACGAGCTCTTTGGCTTGCTCCGTGCTTACGCACCTCACGCGCTTCCGGGAGTTACATTCGTAACTTTTTGTTATGTTCACACAGTGAAATTTTCTCTTTCCAAGAGTACTACACCAGAGAGGTCCCCCACTTTGATTCCTGTCCCTTTAACATCTCTAATCCGAGATCAGGGATTTCTCCGTTAGGTCTTTTCTTCTATCCGGAGCCAGTCGGTAGCCGGCAAAGGAGCTACTTACGTTGTCAACAGCAAAGCCCACCTTTGTTCAATTCGTTTGGTGGGAAGCTAAAAAGACAATTTCTTTATGACCATGTAGTAGGTACTAGTACGAGTAGTATATACTAGTATGTACTGCTAGTACTAATAGTATTAGTACATACTAGTATTAATATGTAGTACGTACTAATAGTAATAGTATGTATTAATACAACTAGTGTGTACACATTAGTACTATGTACATATTTGTACTAGTAGTAGTACTACTAGTACTACTAGTATGTACATACTAGCAGTAGTGGTATGTACATACTAGTATTAGTAGTAGTATATACTACTAGTATGTACTAGTAGTAGTACTCTTAATATGTACTAGTAGTAGTGGTACTATTATTACTAGTACATACTAGGAGTACTACTACTAGTAGTATGTATTAACAGTACTAGTAGTAATACATACTAGTATGTACTAGTGGACTAATACTACTAGTATGTACTAGTAGTACTAGTACTACTAATATGTACTAATGTACTGGTACGTACTATGTACAAATACATACTAGTACAACTAGTATGTACTAATGTACTGGTATGTACTATGTATTAATACATACTAGTATGTACTAGTACTACTAGTATGTACTAGTACACATGTGCTACTAATACTAGTACATATGTTGTACTAGTAGTATTAGTACTAATACTAGTATGTACATACTTACACTAGTAGTATTACTACTAGTAATACTAATACTAATATGTACATACTAGTACTGGTACTAGTATGTATATACTACTACTAGTATGTACATACTACTAGTACTAGTACTACTAGTACTGCTAATAGTATGTACATACTAGTAGTACTACTAGTAGTACATACTACTGGTACACTACATACTATTATGTAGTAGTACCACTAGTATGTATATACTACTAGTAGTACTACGACTAATAGTAGTAGTATGTTGTTTGTACATACTTCTAGTAATACTAGTACATACCACTAGTAGTACGTTGTATGTACATACTACTAGTACTACTAGTACATATTATTAGTAGTACGTTGTATGTACATACTACTAGTAGTACTACTACGAGTAGTATATACTACTAGTACTAGTAGTACTAGTAGTACTAGTAGTAAGAGTAGTAGCACATACTAGTAGTACTAGTAGTAATACATACTAGTAGCAGTAGTAGTAGTACATACTAGTAGTAGTACATCTTAGTAGCAGTAGTAGTAGTACATATTAGTAGTACTAGTAGAAGTAGTAGTAGTACATACTAGTAATACTAGTAGTAGTACATACTAGTAGCAGTAGTAGTACATACTAGTAGTACTAGAATACATATGTACACTAGTATGTACTACTAGCACATGTGTGCTATGTCTTAGTACATGTACTACTAGTACATACTAGTACATATGTAGTATGTACTACTAGTACATATGTGTACATATATACTAGTAGTATATGTACTAGTACATAGTATACATGAAAACATATACATATGTACTAGTAGTACATATGTATTAGTAGTACATATGTACTATGTATTATGTACTACTAGTAGTACATGCACATATGTACTAGTACATATCTATACTAGTACTAATAGTACTATGTAATATGTACTACTAGTAGTACATGTACAGATGTACTATGTAATATGTACCACTACATATGTAGTACATGTACATATGTAGTAGTACTACAAATGTACTACTTGTACTACTACATTGGTACTAGTACTATGTAAATATCACAACTAGTATATACTATGTAGTACTATATGTATTAGTACTACATACTAGAATGTAATACTACTAGTACATATGTACTAGTAGTAGCAGTACTAGTAGCATGTACTACTACTAGTACTAGTACATACTACATATGTACTAGTACTACATGCTACATATGTATTAGAACTACTAGTAGTACTACTACGTACTAGTATGTAGGACTAGTAGCAGTACTAGTAGTACATATTAGTACATACTAGTACTACTAGTAGTACATATGTACTAGTAGTATTAGTACTACTAGTACATACTAGTGTGTATTACTACCAGTAGTACTAGTACATACTACTCGTAGTATTACTACTACCCGTATGTATATACTACTACTAGTAAATACAACATTCTACGAGTACTACTATTAGTAGTAGTACTACTCCTACTAGTACATACTAGTAGTACTAGTACTAGTAGTACATACTACTAGTATGTACATACTACTAGTAGTAGTATGTGCATAATAGTATTTAGAATGTACTACATACTACTACTACTAGTATGTAGTATATACTAATAAGAGTATGTACTAAAACTTTAGTACTAGTAGTATATACTAATACATACTATTAGTACTAGTACTAGTACTACATACTAATAGTAGTGTGTACTATACTAATAATACTAGTAATAGTACTACAAACTAATACTAGTGTGTACTATACTACTAGTACTAGTAGTACATACTACATATGTACATAATACATACATGTACTACATGTACATGTGCATATATATACATGTACACTAGTACATATGTACTAATAGTACATGTAGTACTAGTAGTACATGTACTTATACTACTAGTACATACGTACTAGTACATGTACATATATATACATATAGTAATAGTACATACTATGTACTACATATAGTAGTACTATGTAGTGCATAGTACTACATTTGTAGTACATAGTACAAACTACATATGTAGTACATAATACATAGTACATATGTAGTACATAGTACATAATACATATGTACATGTACATATATGTACATAGTACATATACATATGTAGCATATGTAGTACATAGCAGATAGCACATAGTACATATGTGCATGTCCATATGTAGCATATGTAATACATATGTACCCCTAGTATGTAGTACATTCTAAATACTACATATGTACATATAGTACATATGTACTATGTACTATGTACTACATAGTACTATGTGTACATATGTAGTACAACATATAGTATGTACTACA
>NW_006500144.1:4585367-4611209 GCF_000471905.2 Amborella trichopoda | reverse complement strand
CGTACTTAGTACTAGTACTAAGTCGTACTATACTAGTAGTACTAATACTAATAATGTTATTACTAATACTTAGTAGTAATAGTAAGTACTAGTACTAGTAGTACTTAGTACTAGTGCTAAGTCGTACTGTACTAGCAGTACTAATAATATTACTCTTATTACTATTAGTATTAATACTATGAGTACGACTATTACTAAGTTCTAAGACTATTTGTAGTACTAGTACTAAGTACTACTAGTATTAGTACTAATAAGACTACTACTATTACTAATAATAGTAGTACTAGTAATAGTAGTACTATTAGTAATATTACTATAAGTAGTAATAGTACTACTACTAGTAATAGTGCTAATAGTAGTATTACTACTTGTACTACTACTAATAGAAGTAGTAGTACTACTACTATTAGTACTAGTACTAATATTACATACTATTAGCACTACTATAATAGTACGACTATTACAAATAGTAGTAGTACTATTAGTAGTGGTAATAGTAGTACTAATAAATGTAGTACTACTAATACTATTATAATAGTACTATTACTGCTAAGTACTACTACTAGTAATAGTACTTAGTAGTACTATTAGTTATACACTACAGTGTTGACAGTATGGGTACTAAACAATGTGGTCCTATGAGCTCTCTCAGGTCACTATCTAGAACATCACAAAATGTGCCAATTGAAAAATGGAGTGTCTGCACTATGTTAGAAGAGTGTCCATCATAGCTATCCCATGGCAATCTCATTTAGAAGAACCCATTGTTTTGACATCTTCATGCTATAGGAAATTAAAAGAACCAGTAGGAAAATGTCCCCACCTTGTGTGATTCCCTTGATACTACTTCAATGTCCATCAAAGGTCAAGAGTTGTTAAACTATAAGACCTACACACTTTTCAAAAATCGTTTTCCAAAAAAAACCTCCACATAAGTAGTATTAGAAGTACTAGTAGTAGTATTACTAATAGTACTAGTAGTAGTACTACTACTATAGTAGTACTATTACTACTAGTAGTAGTACTAACTAGTACTATTAGTAGTAGTACTACTACTACCAGTACAAGTAGTACTATTACTATTACTAGTATTACTAATACTATTATTACTACTAGTACTAATATTAATAACAATAGTAATAGTACTACTGCTAGTAATATTAGTAGTAGGTAGTACTATTAGTAGTAGGTAGTACTAATAGTATTACAACTATTATTAATATTAGTACTAATAGTAGTATTAGTACTACTAGTACTAATATTAATAACAATAGTAAAAGTACTACTGCTAGTAATATTAGTAGTAAGTAGTATTATTACTCGCACTACTACTAATAGTAGGAATAGTATTACTACTATTATTAGTATTAGTACTACTACTATTGGTAGTATTAATAGTACTTAGTAGTACTAATAGTACTACTACTATTGGTAGTATTAATAGTACTTAGTAGTACTAATAGTACTACTACTATTCGTACTTTATTACTAATATTACTATTGTACTATTAATAGTACTAGTAGTATTACTAGTATTAGTAGTATTATATTAAGTAGTAGTAGTACTACTAGTATTTTTAGTAGTACTTCTATTAATAGTAGTACACTAGTATTAGTAATAGTAGTAATACTCGTACTAATAGTAGTAAGTACTGGTAGTACTTACTAGTACTAGTAGACTAGTATTAATAATACTAGTACTACTAATATTAGTACTAGTAGTAGTACTACTATTAGTATTACTACTACTACAAGTACTATGATTAGTAGTGCTACTATTAGTATTACTATTACTATTATTACTGCTATTAGTAGTACCTATTAGTAGTACTATTACTAATACTTACTAATAGTACTACTGAGTACTATTACTAATGATATTAATCGTAGTATTACTACTAGTAGTAATATTACTAATGTAATAGTATTAGTAGTACTACTATTATTAGTATTGGTACAACTAATATTATTAGTACTATTGCTATTTGTAATAGTAGAACTATTATAGTTGTACTAATAGTGGTATTAGTGCTATTTGTTTTAGTATTACTAGTAATAATATTACTACTACATTTAGAAGTACTATTACTACTACTATTTGTAGTAGTACTAGTATACTAATACTACTAGTACTACTACTACTACTAGTACTATTACTAAGTACTAGTACTACAATGCAGTATTAATAGTCGTACTACTAGTAGTACTAATACTACTACTTGTATTAGTAGTAGTATTAGTAGTAGTATTAGTATTAGTAGTAGTATTAGTAGTACTACTACTTGTATTAGTAGTAGTATTAGTAAGTACTAATATTAGTTGTGGTACTTCCAAAGGCACCCTCTAATTTCATAATAGAAAATATAAGATTGGCTATGGAGATTCTGCAAGGTCAGAGATTCGTACAGACACATAGGGGTTCGACCGAAAAATCGTTTCGATCCAATCAATTCTTCGGGTCCGAAAAAGATATTGGATATGTCAGTGACCTTGCACGAAAAAGCACTCTCCGAGGGCATGGAATGTCTAATGTTTTGATCAGAATCTCCACTGTAATGTCTCTGTTCGATTCTCCGATCAAAATACGGGAAAGCCCCATTCAATTCTCAATGGAAATGGAGTTTTGCAAATTATCCCCAGAACTGGAAGATCATTTCGACATCTTCGAGCATATCCGAGGGTTCAACGTGACTATTATCACTTCAGCCAACACACAAGCTGAGACTTTACCACCGTGGAGTGGCTTTTTGCAAAAAGATGAGGGGGATTATCAGTAAGAGGTCGGAGAAGCGAATTATACGAGATCACAAACATAGATTGTTCGCGGCTAAATATGAATTGAGACGCAAGCTTTATAAAGCCTTTTGTAAAGATCTAGATCTTCCTAGTGATATATGGGACAAACATCGTTATAAGTTGTCCAAGTTGCCTAGAAATAGTTCATTTGCACGAGTAAGAAACCGATGTATTTCCACAAGTCGCCCTCGTTCCGTATATGAGTTCTTTTGCATTTCCTTTATCGTCTTTCGTGGATTAGCATCTCGAGGTCCTTTGATGGGCAAAAAGAAATCGTCTTGGTAGCCACCCACCAAACCAATAGAATAAAGGTAAGCTCTGCTGCTGGCAAGGTAAGTAGGTCGATTATCAGCTCTGGACCACAGAAAAGACCTAACGGAGTAATCCCTAATCTCGAATCGGAGATGCTAACGGGAAGGGAATGGAAGTGGGGGACCTCTCTACTGCACCTATCTCCCCAAACAGAGACTAAGTTCGAGGTAGTACTCTTGGAAAGAGATAAGATCACTGCGTGAACATAACAAAAAGTTACGAATGTAACTCCCGAAAGTGAGTGAGGTGCGTAAGCACGGAGCGAGCCAAAGAGCTCATGAGGTCTACTCCACTTGCCACTAATCTTCTCGCTCGGTGCTCGTTGACTACACATCAAAGCAATCACTCGCTCTGCAAGGTCGCTAAGTCTTGTGAAAGCCCCCATTATTGAAGTGATGAAAACTACACCAAGCAGCGAGAGAGCACACTAGTGCGAAAGCCGTTACGCGCTAGTGCATCAATTTTCTTACTGAGCGCTAGTGCGAATGCCGTTGTGTGGTAGCTCATACGTTTTCTTGCTAGGCACGCGAGCTCCGACAAAAACTATGTGCGTTAGCCCACACGTAGGCGCCAAGACAAGCAAGAAAACAAGTGAGCTAGCGGCGCGTTAGCGCCCTAGCTTCTTGCTTTCGAGCTGTAGTTTGTTGGGTGCTAGCGCACTCCAGAAAGAAAACAGATGTGCTGGCAGCGCGGCGCCTTAGTGCCCTTGCGTATTGCTTTCGAGCCAACAAAGAAAACAGATGCGCTAGCGACGCGTTAGCGCCCTTGCTTCTTGACTTTCGAGCCAACGCTTGCTGGCTTTTTGCTCTTGCTTTGCCAGTGGTAACAACGAGCTTTGTCAGTGGTAGCAAGGTCTAACTATTAGCTGGGATTTTTTCTTTATGTTAAGCAAAGAACTCTCAAACTTGTACTTTGCAAGAGCAAAAAGCCCTCAACAACGACTGCTTCTATGTTGCTAAGTCTTGTCAAAGCCCAAGTTTGAGAGGATGGCTTTGCTAAGTTTTGTCAAAGCCCTCACTCAAGAGTTTTCTCTTCCAAAGCAAAAGTAGAATAGGGCTTTGGCAAGACTTGGATACCACTGGCAACGCTCATTGCCTACACTGCCTTCACTGAGATCAACCACTATTCTCAATTTAGTAAGGCGGAGAACTGTTGTTCATTGGAGCGCCGGAGTGTAGAGGTTGTTCCCACCATTGAGGTCAGAGTGTGGGACTGAGCCTTCCAAATGATAAAGACCCAAAACTTCTTCATTTTGTTGATATAACCAACACAAATATCATATTAACCCTCTCTCGTCCAATAAGAGTTTCCGAGAGTGACTTGAAGAAATTCCCTCCATTTCAAAGCTACGCAAGGCGGCCCTATGGAACAAACCCCACCCCTCTTCCTCCCCTTAATGAAAGACCCTCGCCACGCTTCCTATTAATACTTAGTACTACTAATAGTACTAGTAATATTAATAGTAATACTAGTATTAATACTTAGTACTACTAGTATTTGTAGTACTAATAGAACTACTACTTAGTAGTAGCACTAGCACTAGTAATAGTAATAGTACTAGTACGACTTGTAATAGTATTAATAATACTAGTAAGTACTACTAGTACTATTACTAGTAGTACTTAGTATTAGTAATTCTATTTGTACTGATAGTAGTACTACTAATACTATTAGTACTACAACTAGTACTACTAATACTATTAGTACTACAACTAGTACTACTATTAAGTAGTACTAATATTACTAGAAGTAGTACTAATAGTATTAGTAATACTATTATTAGTACTAATAATAATAGTAATACTACTAATGGTAGTACTATTACAATACTATTTAGTACTATAACAATAACACTGCTATTACTACTACTATTGTACTACTAGTAATACTAAGTATTAGTACTAATACTAATACTATTACTACTAACAATACTTAGTACTACTAATAGTAGTATAGTGTTGTTATTAGTAATAATACTACTAGTACTAATAATACTACAAATATTATTAGTACTAATAGTACTACTAGTAGTAGTACTACTAGTAGTAGTATTAGTACTACTAAGTACTAGTAGTACTAATACTACTAGAATAGTATTATTACTAATATTAGTACTACTACTACTTAATACTCTTAGTAATACACTACTAGGAGTAGTATTATTACTAATACTAGTACTACTACTACTTATTACTCTTAGTAGTACGAATACTACTAATAGTACTACTACTAATTGTTATCCTACTAATAGTATACTAGTAATAGTTTACGAATAGTTGCAGTACTAGTACTAGCAGTATTAATACATTAATACTACTAATAATAGTATTAATATTAATATTAGTACTACATAGTAATAAGTACTATTATTACTAATAGTAGTACTGCTATAGTAGAAGTACTTAGTACTAATATTAGTAATAGTAGTACTGTTATACTAGAAGTACTTAGTACTAATATTAGTACTATTATTAGTATTACTATTAGCAGTAGTAGTAGTTTCTGTATTAATATTAGTACTACTAGTACTACTAATATTAATAGTAGTAGTAATACTAGTATTACAACTATACTAAAAGTAGTATTATTAGTAGTAGTAATAGTACTAGTATTAATACTAGTAATACTAGTAGTATTACTACTACTAGTATTAATACTAGTAATACTAGTAGTAGTACTACTACTAGTATTATTAATATTGCGAGTAGTATTACAAGTACTATTGGTACTAATAGTAGTAGTACTTTAGTACTATTACTAATAATACTAGTACTTTCTATTAATACTTACTTTTAGTAGTAATAGAAATAGTATTATTAGTAGTAGTAATACTAGTACTAATAATACTATTATTACTAGTAATAGTAGTACTATTTATTAGTACTAATAGTAATACTACTACTAGTACTACTAATAGTAGTAGTAGTCGTACTACTACTACTAGTAGTACTAGTAGTACTAATAAGTATTACTACTATTACTATAGTAATACTAGTATTATTATCGTAAGTACTAGTACTACTAGTATTAATACTATTAATAGTATTACTAGTAGTATTAATACTACTACTATTAGTAGTTATACCTAGTACTATTACTAGTATTACGACTACTAATCATACTACTGTTAGAAGTACTACTAGTACTAGTAATAGTACTAAGTAGTAATATTAATAGCATTAGAACTAGTAATAGTACAACTACTACTAGTAGTACTACTATTAGTAGTAGTACTACTACTCATAGTACAACTATTAGTATTACGAGTACTACTATTTACTCAGAAGTAATAGTAAATATTATTAGTACTTAGTACTGGTACTAAGTAGTACTATACTAGTAGTACTAATAATATTAATATTATTATTATTAGTAATAATACTGTGAGTAATATTATTAGTAAGTTCTAGTACTATTAGTAGTATTATTACTAAGTACTATTAGTATTAGTATTAATGCTACTACTACTAGTAATAGTACTAATAGTACTAATAGTACTAATAGTAGTATTACTACTCGTACAACTACTAATAGTAGTAGTACTACTACTACTAATAGTACTAGTACTAATATTACTATTAGTATTATTAGTACTACTACAATAGTACTACTATTACCAATAGGAGTTGTACTATTACTAGTACTAATGCAGTGCGTAATATTAATATTACCTAATACTAGCATTACTAATATTACTAGTACTATTGCTATTTGTAATAGTTGTAATATTATAGTAGTACTAATAGTGGTATTTGCACTATTTATACTAGTATCAATAGTAATACTAGTACTACTACTATTAGTAGTACTATGACTACTACAATTAGTAGTACTAATACTACTACTTGTTTTAGTAGTAGTATTAGTAAGTACTAATATTAGTTGAAGTACTTCCAAAGGCACACTCTGATTTCAGAATAAAAAATGGAAGATTGACACTGGAGATTCCGCACGATCAGAGATTCGTACAGACACAAAGGGGTTCGACAAGAAAGTCGTTTCGATCCAATCAATTCTTGGGGTCCGAAAAAGATATTGGATATGTCAGTGACCTAGCACGAGAAAGCACTCTCCGAGGGCATGGAATGTCTAATTTTTCGGTCAGAATCTCGACTGTAATGTTAGATTCTTTGGTCACAATAAGGGAAAACCATATTCAATTCTCGATGGAAACAGAGTTTTGCTAATTATCCCCAAAACTGGAAGATCATTCCGAGATCTTCGAGCATATTCGAGGGTTTAATGTGACATTGTCACTTCGGGAAACACACAAGATGAGACTTTACGATCGTGGAGCGGCTTTTTGCAAAAAGATGAGGGGGATTATCAGTAAGAGGTCGAAGAAGCGAAATATACGAGATCACAAACATAGATTGTTCGCGGCTAAATATGAATTGAGACGAAAGCGTTATAAAGCCTTTTGTAAAGATCCCGATCTTCCTAGTGAAATGTGGGACAAACATCGTTATAAGTTGTCCAAGTTGCCAAGAAATAGTTCATTTGCACGAGTAAGAAACTGATGTATTTCTACAAGTCGCCCTCATTCCGTATATGAGTTCTTTCGCATTTCCTGTATCATTTTTTTGTGGATTAGCATCTCGAGGTCCTTTGATGGGAATAAATAAATCATCTTGGTAGCTACCCACCAAACCAATAGAACAAAGGTGAGCTCTGCTGCTGATAAGCTAAGTAGGTCCATTACCGGCTATCGGCCGGCTCCGAACCAAAGAAAAGACCTAACGACGTAATCCCTGATCTCGGATCGGAGATACTAACTGGACGAGAATCGAAGTGAGGGACCTCTCTACTGCAAGTCTCTCTCTAAACAAAGACTACGTACGGGGTATTACTCTTAGAAAGAGATAATATCACCACGTGAACATAACAAAAATTTACGAATGTAACTCTCGGAAGCGAGTGAGGTGCGTAAGCACGGAGCAACCCAAAGAGCTCGTGAGGTCTACTCCACTTGCTATGCATCTTCTCTCTCGGTGCTTGTTGGCTACACATCAAAGCAAGCACTTGCTCTGCTAGGTAGCCAAGTCTTGTCAAAGCCCTCATTGTTGAAGAGAAGAAAACTACACAAAGCAACGGGAGAGCGAGCTAGTGCGAAAGCTGTTGCGTGGTAGCTCTTACGTTTTCTTGTTGGACGCACGAGCTGTGAAGAAAACTACGTGTGTTAGCCTGCACGTAGGCGCGAAGACAAGCAAGAAAATAGATGCGCTACCGGTGCGTTAGCGCCCTTGCTTCTTGCTTTTGAGCTGTAGTTTGCTAGGTGCTAGCGCACTCCAGTAGGAAAACGGATGCGTCAGCGGTGCAGCACGTTGGCGCCCCTTGCGCCTTGCTTTCGAGTCAACATAGAAAACAGATGTGCTAGCAGCATGTTAGTGCCCTTGCTTCTTGGCTTTCGAGCCTACGCTTGCTGACTTTTTGCTCTTGCTTTGCCAGTGGTAACAACGAGCTTTGCCAGTGGTAGCAAGATCTAACTATTGGCTCGGCTTTTTGCTTTCTTGTAAAGCAAAGAACTCTCAAACTTGTGGTTTTCAAGAACAAAAAGCCCTCAACAACGACTGCTTCTATGTTGCTAAGTCTTGTCAAAGCCCAAGTTTGAGAGGTTGGCTTTGCTAAGTCTTTTCAAAGCCCTCGTTCAAGAGTTTGCTCTTAGTTATACTACTAATAGTATACTTGTAATAGTATACTAATAGTCGTAGTACTAGTACTAGTAGTACTAATACTACTAATAGTAGTATTAATACTAGTATTGGTACTACATAATAGTAAGTACTACTATTAGTAATAGTAGTACAATTACACAAGAAGTACTTAGTACTAATATTAGTACTGTTATTAGTATTACTATTGGCAGTAGTAGTAGTTACTATACTAGTAGTAGTTTTACTGGTACTACTAATATTAATAGTAATAGTAATAGTACTAAAGTAGTATTAAGAGTAGTAGTACTAGTAATACTAGTAGTATTACTACTATTCCTTACACTAATAGTAACAATAATACTAGTATTACTACTATACTAATAGTAGTACTAATAGTACTAGTATTAATACTAGTAATAGTAGTAGTACTACTACTACGAGTAAGTACTATTAGTAGTATTACTAATAGTACTAGTACTACTACTAGTATTATTAATATTACTAGAAGTACTACTAGTACTACTAGTACCACTAGTAGTAGTACTTTAGTACAATTACTAATAGTACTAGTAATTATTATTAATACTTACTATTGGTAGTAGTAGAAATAGTACTATTAGTAGTTGTAATAGTAGTACTAATAATAATAGTTGTACTTATACTATTATAGTAGTACTATTACTACTAAGTACTACTACTAGTAATAGTACTTAGTAGTATTGTTAGTTATAGACTATAGTGCTGACAGTATGGGTACTGAAACAATATAGTCCTATGGGCTCTCTCAGGTCACTATCTAGAAGATCATGAAATGTGCCAATTGAAAAATGGAGTGTCTACACTATGTTGGAAGACTGTCCATCATAGTCATCCCAGGGTAATCTCATTAAGAAGAACCAATGTTTTGAAATCTTCATGCTTTAGGAAATTAAAGAAACTAGTAGGTAAATGTCCCCACCTTGTGTGATTCCCTTGATACTACTTCAATGTCCATCAAAGGGGTCACAAGTTGTTCAACTATCCAACCTACACTCTTCTCAAAAATCATTTTCCAAAGAAAAACCTCCACATAAGTACGAGTAGTATTAGAAGTACTAGTAGTAGTATTACTAATTGTACTAGTAGTAGTACTCTTAACTAGTACTACTACTATAGTACTACTATTACTACTACTAATAGTACTAACTAGTACTATTAGTGCTACTATTACTGGTACTAATAGTACTAACTAGTACTACTACTACTGCTACTTGTACTAGTAGTACTAGTATTACTAATACTATTATTACTACTAGTACTAATATTAATACTAATAGTAATAGTACTACTACTAGTAATATTAGTAGTAAGTAGTACTATTACTCGCACTACTATTAAAAGTAGTAATAATATTACTACTATTATTAGTACTAGTACGAATAGTAGTATTAGCATTAGTACTACTACTATTAGTAGTATTAATAGTACTTAGTGGTACTAATAGTACTATTGAACTATTAATAGTACTAGGAGTACTACTAGTACTAATAATAGTAATACTACGAGTGCTAATAGTAGTAAGTACGATTAGTAATACTAATAGTAGTAAGTACGACTAGTAGACTAGTATTACTACTACTAATACTGCTAATACCACTACTACTAATACTGCTAATATTAGTACTAGTAGTAGTACTATTATTAGTATTACTACTACTACTTGTACTACAATTAGTGGTACTATTATTAGTATTACTACTACTATTATAACTACTATTAGTAGTAGTACTTCTATTAATACTATTACTAATCGTAATACTACTAGTATTAGTACTATTACAAGTACGTACTAATGGTACTACTGAGTACTATTACGAATAATACTAATAGTAGTATTACTACTAGTAGTAATAGTACTACTAGTATTAATAGTACTACTATAATGTATTAGTAGTACAACTACTATTAGTACTAGTATTACTAATAGTATTAGTACTATTTGTACTAGTAGTATTAATAATACTATTTCTACTACTATTAGTAGTACTTTATCTACTACTATTAATAGTAGTACTAGTATACTAATACTACTACTAATACTACTATTAGTACTACAGTAGTAGTAATAATAGTAGTACTACTAGTATTACTAATACTACTACTTGTATTAGTAGTAGTATTAGTAAGTATTAGTATTAGTTGTAGTACTTCCAAAGGCACCCTCTGATTTCAGAATAAAAAATGGAAGATTGGCTATTGAGATTCCGCACTGTCAGAGATTCATACAGACACAAAGGGATTCGATAGGAAAGTCGTTTCGATCCAATCAATTCTTGGGGTCCAAAAAAGAGACTAGATATGTCGTGACCTGGCACGACAAAGCATTCTCCAACGACATGGGTTGTCTAATTTTTCGATCAAAATCTCGACTGTAATGTCTCTGTTAGATTCTCCGATCAAAATACGAGAAAACCCCATTCAACTCTCGATGGAAACGGAGTTTTTTGAATTTTCCCCAAGAATTGGAAGATCATTTCGAGATCTTCGAGTATATTCGAGGGTTCAATGTGACATTGTCAATTCGATCAACACACAAGATGAGACTTTACCACCGCAGAGCGGTTTTTTGCAAAAAGATGAGGGTGATTATCAGTAAGAGGTCGGAGAAGCAAAATATACGAGATCACAAACATAGATTGTTCGCGGCTAAATTTGAATTGAGACGAAAGCTTTATAAAGCCTTTTGTAAAGATCCCGATCTTCCTAGTGATATGCGACACAAACATCGTTATAAGTTGTCCAAGTTGCTAAGAAATAGTTCATTTGCACGAGTAAGAAACCGAAGTATTTTCACAAGTCGCCCTCATTACGTATATGAGTTCTTTCACATTTCCTGTATCGTTTTTCGTGGATTAGCATCTCGAGGTCCTTTGATGGGCATAAAGAAATCGCTTTGGTAGCCACCCACCAAACCAATAGAACAAAGGTGATCTCTGCTGCTGACAAGGTAAGTACGTCCATCACTAGCTACCGGCCAGCTCCAGACCAAAGAAATTACCTAATGGAGTAATCCCTGATCTCGGATCAGAGATGCTAACTGGACGGGATTCGAAGTGGGGGACCTCTCTACCGCACCTATCTCCCCAGACAAAGACTACGTATGGGGTACTACTCTTTGAAAGAGATAATATCACCCTGTGAACATAACAAAAAGTTACGAATGTAACTCCCAAAAGCAAGTGAGGTGCGTAAGCACAGAGCGCGCCAAAAAGCTCGTGAGGTCTACTCCACTTGCTACGCATCTTCTCGCTCAGTGCTCGTTGGCTACACATCAAAGCAAGCACTTGCTCCGCTAGGTAGCCAAGTCTTGTCAAAGCCCTGGTTGTTGAAGCAAAGAAAACTACACAAAGCAATAGGAGAGAGCGCTAGTGCGAAAGCCGTTGCGCAGTACTGCATCTGTTTTCTTGCTGCGTGCTAACCCGAAAGCCATTACGTGGTAGCTCATACGTTTTATAGTATTATAAGTATTACTAGTAATACTAGTACTACTACTATTACTTACACTAATAGTAGTAGTAATACTAGTATTACTACTATACTAGTAGTAGTACTATTAGTAGCACTACTAATAATACTAGTTTAATACTAGTAATAGTTGTAGTACTACTACTAGTTCTAGTAGTAGTACTACTACTATGTGTAAGTACTATTACTATTATTACTAGTAGTACTAATAGTACTAGTACTACTACTAGTATTATTAATATTACTAGTAGTATTACTAGCACTACTTGTACTAATAGTAGTAGTACTTTCATATTATTATTAATAGTACTAGTAGTTACTATTAATTCTTAGTATTAGTTGTAGTAGTAATAGTATTATTAGTAGTAGTAATACTAGTACGAATAATATTATTATTACTACTTATTTATTAGTACTAGTAGTACTAATAGTAATACTACAACTTGTACTACTAATAGTAGTAGTAGCACTACTACTACTACTAGTACTAGTAGTAGTAATAATAGTAATAATAGTACTTAGTATAATAATATACTAGTATTATTATAGTAACTAGTCGTACTACTAGTATTCATACTATTAATAGTATTACTAATAGTATTAATACGACTATTATTAGTAATACCTAGTACTATTACTAGTATTACTATTACAAATAATACAAGTAATAGTATTAATATTATTACTATTAATACTTATAGTATTAGTATTACTAGTTTATTATTAGTACTAGTACTATTACTACTATTAGTACTAGTAGTACTACTAAGTAGTAATATTAATAGCATTCGTACTAGCAATAGTACTACTTCTACTAGTAGTACTTGTAGTAGTATTATTAGTACTTTTACTAGTAATAGTAGTATTACTATTAGTACTACACTAAGTAGTATAATACTTAGTAATATTACTATTATTAGTACTTAGCAGCAATAGTAAGTACAAGTAGTACTTAGTACTGGTACTAAGTAGTACTACTACTAGTAGTACTAATAATATTAATATTATTACTATTAACACTAGTAATATGAGTTGTACTATTACTAAGTTCTAATACTATTAATAGTACTAGTACTAGGTATTGTTAGTATTAGTTTTAATACGACTACTACTATTACTAATAATATTCGTACTAGTAATAGTAGTACCATTAGTAATATTACTACTAGTAGTAATAGTACTACTACTAGTAATAATACTAATAGTAGTATTACAACTAGTACTACTACTAATAGTAGCTGTAGTACTACTACTACTAATAATACTAGTACTAATACTACTATTAATACTATTTGTTCAACTATAATAGTACAACTATTACAAATAGTAGTAGTACTATTAGTAGTAGTAATAGTAAAACTATTAATAGTAGTACTACTAATACTATTATAGTAGTACTATTACTTTTAAGTACTACTAGTTATAGTACTTAGTACTACTATTACTACTATTAGTTTTAGACTATGGTGCTGACAGTATGGGTACTGAAACAATATGGTCCTAAGGGCTCTCTCAAGTCACTATCCAGATGATCACGAAATGTGTCAATTGAAAAATGCAGTGTCTACACTATGTTGAAAGAGTGTCCATCATAGCTATCCCATGGCAATCTCATTAAGAAGAACCCACTGTTTTACCATCTTCATGCTATAGGAAATTACAGAAACTAGTAGGTAAATGTCCCCACGTTTTGTGATTCCCTTGATACTACTTCAATGTCCATCAAAGGAGTCACAAGTTGTAAAACTATAATACCTACACTCTTCTAAAAAATCATTTTCCAAACAAAACCTCAACATAAGTACTAGTAGTATTTCTACTAACTAGTACTACTACTATAGTAGTACATTACCACTACTAATAAAACTAACTAGTACTATTAATACTACAACAACTACTAGTAGTAGTACTAGTAGTACTATTACTAATACTATTATTACTACAAGTACTAATATTGATAATAATAGTAATACTACTACTATTAGTAATTATAGTAGTAAGTTGTACTATTACTCGCACTACTACTAATAGTAGTAATAGTATTACTACTACTATTAGTACTAGTACAAATAGTAGTATTAGTATTAGTACTACTACTATTAGTAGTATTAATAGTACTTAGTAGTACTAATAGTACTACTACTACAAGTACTTTATTACTAATAGTACTAGTAGTACTACTAGTATTAGTAGTATTCTAGTAAGAAGTAATACTACTATTAATAGTAGTATTAGTAGTAATACTACTATTACTAGTACTAATAGTAGTAGTACTTTGTACAACTAGTAGTAGTAATAGTAGTACTAGTAGTACTTTGTAGTAATGGTAGACTAGTATTAGTACTACTAGTACTACTAATATTAGTACTAGTAGTAATACTACTATTAGTATTACTACTACTACTAGTACTACGATTAGTAGTACTACTATTTTTATTACGACTACTATTATTACTGCTATTAGTAGTACTACTATTAGTAGTATTATTACTAATAGTAATACTACTAGTATTAATACTATTACAAGTACGTACTAATGGTACGACTGAGTAAAATTACTAATAATACTAATAGTAGTATTACTAGTAGTAGTAATAGTACTATTATAATAGTAGTAGTAGTACAACTATTATTAGTACTAGTATTACTAATATTATTAATACTATTGCTATCTGTAATAGTAGTACTATTATAGTAGTTCTAATAGTGGTATTAGTACTATTTGTATTAGTATTATTAGTAATACTATTACTACTATTATTAGTAGTACTATAACTACTACTATTAGTAGTAGTACTAGTATTCTAATACTACTATTACTAGCAGTACTAGTACTACAGTAGTAGTATTAATAGTAGTACTACTAGTAGGACTAATACTACTACTTGTATTAGTAGTAGTATTAGTAAGTACTAATATTAGTTGTAGTACTTCCAAAGGCACCCTCTGATTTTAGAATAAAAAATGGAAGATTGGCAATGGAGATTCCACATGGTCTGAGATTCATACAAACACAAAGGGGTTTGACAGGAAAGTCGTTTCAATCCAATCAGTTCTTGGCGTCCGAAAAAGATATTGGATATGTCAGTGACCTAGAATGACAAAGCACTCTCTGAGGGCATGGAATGTTTAATTTTTCGGTCAGAATCTTGACTGTAATGTCTCTGCTAGATTCTCCAGTCAAAATACAGGAAAACCCCATTCAATTCTTGATGACAACTGAGTTTTGTGAATTATCTACAGAACTGGAAGATCATTTCCAGATCTTCGAGCATATTCGAGGGTTCAATGTGACTATTGTCACTTCAGCCACCACACAAGATGAGACTTTACCACCGTGGAGCGGCTTTTTGCAAAACGATGAGGGGGATTATCAGTAAGAGGTCGAAGAAGTGAAATATACGAGAGCACAAACATAGATTGCTCGTGGCTAAATATGAATTGAGACGAAAGCTTTATAAAACCTTTTGTAAAGATCCCGATCTTCCTGGTGATATGAGGGACAAACATCGTTATAAGTTGTCCAAGTTGCTAAGAAATAGTTCATTTGCACAAGTAAGAAACCGATGTATTTCCACAAGTCGCCCTCGTTCCGTATATGAGTTCTTTCGAATTTCCTTTATCGTTTTTCTTGGATTAGCATCTCGAGGTCCTTTGATGGGCATAAAGAAATCATCCTGGTAGCTACCCACCAAACCAATAGAATAAAGTTGAGCTCTGCTGCTGACAAGGTAAGTAGGTCCATTACCGCCTACTGGTGCTTCGGACCAAAGAAAAGACCTAACAGAGTAATCCCTGATCTCGGATCGGAGATGCTAAAAGGACAGGAATCGAAGTCGGGGACCTCTCTACTACACTTGTCTCCCCAGATAGAGACTACGTACGGGGTAGGGGTAGTACTCTTGGAAAGAGACAATATCACCACGTGAACATAACAAAAAGTTACGAATGTAACTCTCGATGGCGAGTGATGTGCGTAAGCACAGAGCGAGCCTAAGAGCTTGTGAGGTCTACTCCACTTGCTACGCATCTTCTAACTTGGTGATCATTGGCTACACATCAAAGCAAGCACTCGCTCCGCTAGGTAGCCAAGTTCTATCAAAGCCCTCATTTTTGAAGCGAAGAAAACTACACCAAGCAATGGGAGAGCGCGCTAGTGCGAAAGCCGTTGCAATAGTGCATTCGTTTTGTTGTTGCGCGCTAGCGTGAAAGTCGTTGCATGGTAGCTCATACGTTTTCTTGCTGACGCGCTAGCTACGAAGAAAACTATGCGCGTTGGCCCGTACGTAGGCGCGTCATGCAATATGGACCGAGGCAGAGCTGTTTAGGGTCATGCAATATGGATTGAGGCTGAGCTGTTTAGGGTCATGCAGTATGGACCGAGGTTGAGCAGTTTAGGGTTTTGCAGTATGGACTGAGGTTGAGCAGTTTTGAGTCAGGCAGTATGGACGAGGCTGAGCAATTTAGCGTCATGCAATATGGACCGAGCCTGCGCAGTTTAGGGTCATGCTGTATGAACTGAGCCTAAGTAGTTCAGGGTAATGCAATATAGACCGAGCCCAAGAAGTTTCGGGTCACGCAGTAAGAACCGAGACTTACAAATTTATGGTCATTCAGTATGGATAAAGGCTAAGTAGTTTTGGGTCATGCAGTATGGACCAAGGCTGAGCAGTTTAGGGTCCATGCAGTATGGACCGAGGCTGACCTTTTTAGGGTCATGCAATAAGGACCGACGCTGAGCAATTTAGGGTCATGGAGTATGGATCGAGGCTAAGCAGTTTTGGGTCAAGTAGTATGGATTGAGGTTGAGCAGTTTACGGTCAAGCAGTATGGATCGAGCCTGAGCAGTTTAGGGTCATACAGTATGGACTGAGGCTGAGCTGTTTAGGGTCATGCAAAATGGATCGAGCCTGAGCAGTTTTAGGGTCACGCAGTCTGGACCGAGGCTGAGCATTTTAGGGTCTTGCAGTATGGACTGAGGTTGAGCAGTTTTGGGTCAGGCACTATGGATCGAGAGTGAGCAATTTAGGGTCAGCTAATATGGACCGAGCTTAAGCAGTTTAGGGTCATGCAGTCTGGACCGAGGCTGAGCAGTTTAGGATCATGCTTTATGGACTGAGCCTGGACAGTTAATGGCCATGCATTGTCGACCGAGGCTTAGCAAATTAGGGTCAGGCATTTTTGACCAAGGTTGAGCAATTTACAGTCACGCAGTATGAACCGAGACTAAGCAGCTTAAGGTCATGCAATATGGAACGAGGTTGAGTAGTTTACGGTCTTGTACTATGGACCTAAGCTAAGCAGTGTAGGGTCATGTAGTTTGGACTGAGGCTGAGCAGATTAGGGTCATGCAGTATGTACAGCTCAGCCTCGATCCATATGACATGATCGTAAACGCTTAGCCTCGGTCCAAACTGCATGACCATAAACTACTCAACCTCGGTCCATACTGCATGAGCAGTTTAATACTGCACGACCTCGAACTTCTCATCCTCAGTCCATACTGCATGACCCAAAACTGCTCAGCCTCGGTCCATATCGCATGACCATAAATTACCCAGCCTCGATCAATACTGCATGACCCTAAACTACTCAGCCCCAATCCATAATGCTCAGTCTCGGTCCATGCTTCTTGACCCGAAACTGTTCAGTCTCAGTCCATACTGCATAACCCTAAACATCTCAGTTTCAAGCCACATTGCATGGCCCTAAACTGCTCAGCCTCAGTCTAGACTGCATGACCTTAAACTGCTCAACATCTTTCCATACTGCATGACCCTAAACCACTCAGCCTCGTTCCATACTGCATGACCCTAAACTGCTCAGCCTCGTACCATATTGAAAGACCGTAAATTGCATATCGTCGGTCCATATTGCATGACCCTAAACTGTTAAAGGTCGGTCCATACTACATGACCTAATACTGTTCAGCCTCTGTTCATATTGCATGACCCTAAACTGCTCAGCCTCGACCCATACTGCATGACCCTAAACTGCTCAAGCTCGGTCGGTACTGCATGACCCTAAACATCTCAGTCTCGGTGCATACTGCATGACCCTAAAGTGCTCAGTCTAAGTCCATACTGCAAGACCCTAATATGCTCAACATTTGTCCATATGACATGACCGTTAACAACTCAGCCTCGGTCCAAACTGCATGATGCTAAACTGCTCATCCTGGGTCCAAACTGCATGACCCTAAACTGCTCAAGCTGATCCATACTGCATGACCCTATACTGCTCACCCTCGGTCCACACTGCATGACCCTAAACTGTTAAGCCTCGGTCAAGACTACAAGACCCTAAATTGATCAGCCTCGGTCCATACCACCTGACCCTCAACTGCCCAGCCTCAGTCCATACTGCATGACCCTAAACTGCTTAGCCTCGGTCCATAATGCATGACCCTAACTACTAGTATGTCCTACTAGCACATGTATACTATTACTAGTACATGTATTACTAGTACATACTAGTACATATATAGTATGTACTACTAGTACACATGTGTTCATATGTCCTAGTAGTACATGTACAAATACATAGTACATATGTACACATGTACATATGTACTAGTGCATGTACTAGTAGTACATATGTACACATGTACATATGTACAGTAGTACATATGTACACATGTGTATGCACTATGTAGTACAGGTAGTATATGTATATACTTCTAGTACATATGTATAATTAGTACATATGTACTTTGTACTACTAGTAGTACATATGTACTATTAATGCATATGTACATGTACATAGTACATATGTATGTACTATGTACTATGTACAAGTATATATGCATTAGTAGTACATATGTACTACTAGTACATGTGTACATATGTGTACTAGTACTATGTACTATGTACTACAACTACTCATAGTAGTACTAGTACATACTACTAGCACTAGTACTAGTACATATATACTATTAGTAATAGTATTAGTAGTATGTACTACTACTAGTACTAGTACATACTACATATGTACTAGTACTACTATTAGTACTAGTACATACTACATATGTACTAGTACTACATACTACTATTGGTTACGTTCGTTCGGTCGACCCAGCCTTCAATCTTTCATGGTTGCGCCTTATTTCAACAAAGTTTGTATAGGGATGAACTTTTGCCACATTAGAATTTTTTATATCGGAGCTTAACAAGGAGCGCTGCCCTGCTAGGATCTGCAAGCTTGGTACATATAGAAGTTATCAGAAAACAATAATATCATGTTGTCAAAATATCCTTGAAATTATCAGTTACTTGAACATAATAAGAGCGCACAACACTTCCACAGATCAGTTGCACATAATGCTTGCACAAAATACTTGTACAAAATTTTTACGCGAAACACTTGCTCATAACATTTGTATATAACACTTCCGCATAACACTTGCACGTAACCAATTTCTCATAAAATTAACACTTTGTAATAGTAATAGACTAGTACTACTACTATTACTAGTAATACTGCTACTAGTAATACTACTATTAGTAGTACCAGTAATAGTATTAATATTATTACAAATACTTACAATATTACTATTACTAATATACTATTACTCAGCGTCGGTCCAAACTACATGACGCTAAACTGCTCATCTTAGGTCAAAACAGCATGACCCTAAAGTGCTCAAGCTTGGTCCATACTGCATGACCCTAAACTGCTCACCCTCGGTCCACACTGCATGACCCTAAACTGTTAAGCCTCCATCTAGACTGCATGACCCTAAACTGATCAGCCTTGGTTCATACCGCATGACCCTAATTTGCCCAGCCTCGGTCCATATTGCATGACCCTAAACTGCTCAGCCTTGGTCTATAATGCATGACCCAAACCTACTAAGCCTCGGTCCACACTGTATGACCATAAACTGCTCAGCCTCGGTCCATACTGCATGAACCTAAACTGTGTAGCCTCGATCCATATTGCATAACCCTAGACATCTCAGCCTCGATCCACACTCCATGACCCTAAATTGCTCAGCCTCGATCCAGAATACGTGAACCTAAACTGCTTAGCCTCGACCCATACTGCATGACCCTAAACTACTCAGCTTGGTTTCATACTGCATGACCCTAAACTGTTCAGTCTCGACCCATACTACATGACCCTAAACTGCTCAGTACTACATGTGTACATATGTAGTACTAGTACAGACTAGTACATATGTAGTATGTACTACTAGGACATATGTGTACTAGTACATGTGTACATATGTACTAGTACATGTGTACATATGTACTAGTAGTACATATGTACTAGTATGTACTACCAGTACATGTGTACTATGTACTAGTACATGTATTATTAGTACATACTAGTTTATATGTAGCAAGTACTACTAGTACACATGTGTTCATATGTTCTAGTAGTACATAGTACACATGTACATATGTACTAGTGCATATATTAATAGTATATATGTACATATGTGTATGTACTACGTAGTACACGTAGTCCATGTATGTATAACTAGTACATATGTACTATGTACTATTAGTAGTACATATGTACTACTAGTACATATGTACATGTATATAGTACATATGTACTATGTATTATGTACTACTAGTAGTACATGTACATATGTGTACTAGTACTATGTACTATTTATAGTACTACTAGTACATATGTACTACATAGTACATACTAGTACTAGTAGTACTATATACATATGTACATACATATATAGTACTACTTGTAGTACTAATAGTACTACTAGTAGTAAATATGTATATAGTATATAGTACTACTAATAGTACATATGTACTACAGAGTACTACTAATAGTACTATGTAGTAGTACTACTACATATGTAGTACACGTACATATGTACTACTTGTACTACTACATAGTATTACTAGTAGTAGTACTAGAACTACATATTACTATGTACATAGTACAACTAGTAGTAGTATGTACATAGTACTACTAGTAGTAGTATGTACTACTAGTAGATGAACATATATAGTAGTATGTATTATTAGTACTAGTAGTACATACTAGTAGTATGTATGTACTACTATGTATGGACAAGTAGTACATATGTATGCACTACTAATACATATGTACTAATACTATATAGTACGTACTAGTAGTTTATGTTTTAATAGTACTACTCGTAGTACTAATAGTACATACTACTCATAGTATGTACTAATAGTACATACTACAAGTAGTACTAGTATTGATGAGGCTGAGCTGTTTTGGGTCTTGCAGTATGGACCGAGGCTGAGCAGATTTGGGTCAGGCACTATGGATCGAGGCTGAGCAATTTAGGGTCAACCAATATGGATCGAGCCTGAGCATTTAGGGTCATGCAATATGGACCGAGGCTTAGCAGTTTAGGATCATGCATTATGGATCGAGCCTAGGTAGTTAATGGCCATGCATTGTGGATTGAGGCTTAGCAAATTAGGGTCGTGCATTTTTTACCAAGGCTGAGCAGTTTATAATCACGCAATATGAACCGAGACTGAGCTGCTTAAGGTCAGGCAATAAGGAACGAGGTTGAGCAGTTTAGGGACTTGTACTATGGACCTAGGCAGAGCAGTGTAGGGTCATGTAGTTTGCACTGAGGCTGAGCAGATTAGGGTCATGCAGTATGTTCAGCTCAGCTTCGATCTATATGACATGACAGTAAACTGTTCAGCCTCAATCCAAACTGCATGACCATAAACTACTCAGCCTCGGTCCATACTGCACGACTCTAAACTGCTCATGCTCGGTCTATTCTGCATGACCCTGAACTTCTCAGCCTCGATCCATACTGCATGACCTAAATTGTTAAGCCTCGGTCCAGACAACATGACCCTAAACTGCTCAGCCTTGGTCCATACCGCATGACCATAAACTGCACAGCCTCTGTCCATACTACATGACCCTAAACTGGTCAGCCTTGATCCGTAATGCATGACCCTAATCTGTTAAGCCTCGGTCCACACTACATGACCATAAATTTCTCAGCCTCTATCCATGCTTCACGACGCTAAACTGCTCAGTCTCAATCCTTACTATATAACCCTAAACATCTCAGCCTCGATCCACATTGCATGACCCTAAACTGCTCAGCCTCGATCTAGACTGCGTGACCCAAAACTGCTCAACCTCTTTCCATACTGCATGATCCTAAACCACTCAGCCTCATTCCATACTGCAGGACCCTAAACTGCTCAGCCTCGGTCCATACTGCAAGACCCTAAAGTGCTCAATCTGGGTCCATATTGTATGACAATAATATGCTCAGCCTCGGTCGAATGACATGACCGTAAACAACTCAGCCTCAATCCAAACTGCAAAACGGTAAACTGCTCATCCTAAGTCCAAATTGCATAACCCTACATTGCTCAAGCTCAGTCCATACTGCATGACCCTAAACTGCTCACCCCCGGTTCACACTACATGACCCTAAACTGTTAAGCCTCGGTCCAGACTGCATGACCCTAAACTGATCAGCCTCGATCCATATCGCATGACCCTAAACTGCCCAACCTCGGTCTATACTGCATGACCCTAAATTGTTCAGCCGCCGTCCACAATGCATGACCCTAACCTACTAAGCCTTGGTCCACATTGTATGCTCAAAAACTGTTCAGCCTCGGTCCATACTGCATGACCTTAAACTGTGCAACCTCGGTCCATATTGCATAACCCTAAACATCTCAGCCTCGGTCCACACCCCATGACCCTAATTGCTTAGCCTCGATCCAGACTGCGGGACTCTAAACTGCTTTGCCTAGGCGCATACTGCAGGAGCCTAAACTACTCAGCATGGTTCCTTACTATATGACCCTAAACTTTTCAGCCTCGGCCCATCCTATATGACCCTAAGCTTTTCAGCCTCGGCCCATACTGCATGACCCTAAATTGCTTAGTACTACATGTGTACATATGTAGTACTAGTACAAATAGTACATATATAGTATGTACTACTAGTAGAAATGTGTACTAATACATGTGTACATATGTACTAATAGTACAAGTACATATGCACTAGTTGTACATAAGTACATATGTACTAATATGTACTACAAGTACATGTGTACTATGTACTAGTAAATGTACTACTAGTACATACTAGTACATATATATATATGTACACCTGTGTACGAGTAGTACATGTACTAGTACATAATACATATGTTGTACATATGTACCACATATGTACTACTACATATGTAGTACATATGTACACATGTGCATGTACGGCTAGTAGTACATAGTACATATGTACTACTAGCACATACATGACTACATGTACTACATAATACATACACATGTGTACATATGTACTACTAGTATATATGTACATGTACATAGTACATATGTACTACAAGTAGTACATATACATATGTGTAAATATGTACTTGTACTAGTAGTACTTGGTACAATGTACTACTAATACATATGTACTACATAATATATATACTAGTACTAGTAGTACTACATATACAAATGTACTATTAGTATATACATATGTAGTACTATTAGTAAATGTACATATGTAGTATTAGTAGTACATACTAGTAGAAGTATGTATGCACTACTATGTATGTACTAGTAGTACATGTACATGTGTACACATGCAAGTAGTACATGTATGTACTATGTACATATGTAGTAGTAGTATGTACTAACTAGTATGTACTACTAGCAGTAATAGTATTAGTACATACTAGTATTATTATGTAGTATAGACTAGTAGTAGTATGTACTAATACTACTAGCATGCACATACTACTTGTACAAGTAGTACTAGTACTACTAGTAGTAGTATGTAAATACTTATAGTAGTAGTATGTACATACTAGTACTAGAACTAGTATGTATGTACATACTAGTAGTATGTACTACTAGTATGTGGTAGTAGTGGTAGTATTAGTATCTACTACAAGTAGTACTACATACTAGTATGCAGTAGTACTACAAGTAGTACTAGTATATACTACTCGTACTACTTTCTAGTATGTAGTACATACTAGTTCTACATAGTACATACAAGTATATAGTACGAGTACTACATAGTACATCTAGTACATACTAGTAGTACTATTAGTAGTAACTACTAGTAGTACTACTAGTTATACTAGTAGTACATACTGGTACATACTAGTGGTACTAGTAGTACAAATTACTAGTATGTACGAGCAGTACCACTAGTACAACTAGTATGTATTACCAATAATACAATAGTAGTAGTAGTACGTATGTACTCGTACATGTATTACTTGTACAGTAGTGCATACATATGTACTACTAGTACATACGTAGTAGTACATACATACTACATCTAGTATGTACATATATACTACTACTAGTATGTACTACTAGTACTACTTGTACGTACTACTACATATATACATCTTTTAGAAGTACATACTACTGCTAGTAGTACTATGTACATAGTACGATGTAGTACTAGTACTACATAGTACTACTAGTAGTAGTACAATGTAGTAGTACAAGAAGTATATTTGTAGTACTACGTCATATGTACATGTACTGCATATGTCGTAGTACTACTACAAAGTGCTGCTAGTAGTACATATGTACTACTAGTAGTACTACTTGTACTAGTAGTACTATGTATGTATTATGTATGTTGGACACTCTTCCAACATAGATACTGCATACATAATACTAGTACTACTTGTACTAGTAGTACAATGTATGTAGTACTAAACTGTTAAGCCTCGGTCCGGACTGCATGACCTTATCCTGATCAGCCTCGGTCCATAACGCATGACCCTAAACTAACCAGCCTCGGTCCATACTGCAGGACCCTAATTTGCTCAGCCTCAGTCCATTATACATGATACTAACCTACTAAGCCTTCGTCCACATTGTATGATCATAAAATGCTCTGCCTGGATCCATACAGCATGACCCTAAACTGCGTAGTCTCGATCCATACAGCATGACCCTAAACTGCGCAGCCTCGATCCATATTGCGTATCCCTAAATCTCTCACCCTCGTTCCACACTCGATGACTCTAAATTGATCACCCTCACTCCAAACTGTGTGACCTTAAACTGCATAGCCTCGGCCTATACCGCATGACCATAAACTACTCAGTCTGGATACATACAGCATGACCGTAAACTGCTAAGCCCAAATTATATTGCATGACCCTTTACTGCTATGTACTACATGTGTACATATGTAGTACTAGTACATATGTAGTATATATACTACTAGTATATATGTGTACTAGTACATGTGTACATATGTACATATGTACTCGTATGTACTACTAGTACATGTGAACTATGTACTAGTACATGTACTACTAGTATATACTAGTACATATGTAGAACGTACTAGTAATACACATGTGTACATATGTACCAGTAGTACATACATGTACTACGTAGTACGTACACATGTGGACTTATGTATGCACTACTAGTACATATGTACTATGTACTACTAGTACATATGTACTATGTACAACTAGTACATACGTACAATGTACTACTAGTAGTACATGTGCACATATGTACTATGTACCACTAGTAGTATGTACATGTACTACTGTAAGTACATAGTACATATGTGTCATGT
>NW_006500144.1:4547687-4560602 GCF_000471905.2 Amborella trichopoda | reverse complement strand
TACTACTCGTAGTAGTAAATACTATTAGAAATACTCGCACTATTAGTACATAATACCACTACTACTACTAGTACATACTAGTATGTACTACTAATACTCAAATATGTATTCTAGTATATGCTTGTAGTACATACTAGTAAGTACTATTAGTACTAGTATGTACTACAAGTTGAATTAGTACTTCTAGTAATACTAGCACTACTAATACATACTAGTACTAGTATGTACTAGTAGTGCTAGTACTAGTAGTACATACTACTAGTACATAATAGTACTATTAATACTAGTACTAGTAGTACATACTAGTATGTACTACTAGTAAAACTAGTACTACCAGTAGTACTGGTAGTAGTAATAATATTTACTAGTACAGGTAGTATATATTAGTATGTACTACTAGTCTATACTACTAGTACTACTAGTATGTACTTATAATATGTACTAGTAGTAATTGTACTAGTACATACTAGTAGTACCACTACTAGTACCTGTACTACGACTACCAGTAATAGTACTCGTACTACTCGTAATAAAACAAGTACTTCTAGTACTACACGTAGTAGTACAAGTATTATTAGTACCACTCGTAGTAGTAAGTACTACAAGTAACACTAGCGCTACTAGTACATGCTACTGCTACCAGTAGTACATACTAGTATGTAATACTAATACTCCAAGTATGTATTCTAGTACATACTTGTAGTACTTACCAGTAAGTACTATTAGTACTAGTATGTACTACAAGTAGAAATAGTACTTCTAGTACTAGTACTAATATTACTAGTATTAGTACTAACACTACTAGTACGTACTGTTAGTACGAACTAGTAATACATGTAGAACTAGTTCTTCTAGTACTACTAGTAGTAGTATGTTCTACTAGTAATACTCGTACTACTCGTAGTAGTACAAGTACTACTAATACTACTCGTAGTAGTATAAGTACTACTAGTACTACTCGTAGTAGTGCAAGTACTATTAGTACTACTCGTAGTAGTAAGTACTACTTATAATACTAGCACTTCTAGTACATACTAATACTAGTAACAATACTAGCACTAGTATGTACTAGTAGTGCTTGTACTAGTAGTACATACTACTTGTACATAATAGTACTACTAATACTAGTACTAGTAGAACTACTAATAAAACTATTACTAGCAGTAGTACTAGTAGTAGTAATATTATGTACTACTTGTCTATACTACTAGTATGTACTTGTATGTACTAATAATATGTATGTACTACTTGTCTATACTGCTAGTACTACTTGTATGTACTAATAATATGTACTTGTAGTAGCTGTATCAGTACATACTACTAGTACTACAACTAGTACATGTACTACTCCTACAAGTAGTTGTAGTGCTCGTACTACTCGTAGTAGTACAAGTATTACTCGTATTAGTACAAGTACTACTAGTCCTACTCGTAGTAGTACAAGTACTACTAGTAGTAATCGTAGTAGTAAGTACATACTACTACTACTATTAGTACATACTAGTATGTACTACTATCACTCCAAGTACGTATTTTAATATATACTTGTAGTACATACTAGTAAGTACTATTAGTACTAGTATGTACTACCAGTAGAATTAGTACTTCTAGAACTAGTACTAATACTACTAGTATTAGTAATAATACTACTACTATTAGCACTAATACTACTAGTATGTACTGTTAGTACATACTAGTAGTACATGTAGAACTAGTTCTAGTAGTACTACTAGTAGTAGAATGTACTACTAGTAATACTCAGTCTACTCGTAGTAGTACAAGTACTACTAGTACTACTCGTGGTAGTACATGTACTACAAGAACTACTCGTAGTAGTAAGTAGTACTAGTAATACTAGCACTACTAGTACACTACTAGTTCTAGTATGTACTAGTCGTGCTAGTACTAGTAGTACATGCTACTTATACATAATAGTACTACTAATACAAGTACTAGTAGTACATACTAGTATGTACTATTAGTAATACAAGTACTAGCATTAGTACTAGTAGTAGTCATATTATGTACTAGTACGAGTAGTGTATATTAGTATGAACTACTTGTTTATACTACTAGTACTACTAGTATGTACTAATAATATGTACTTGTAGTAGTTGTACTAGTGCATACGACTAGTACTACTACTACCAGTAGTTGTAGTACTCGTATTACTCGTAGTAGTACCAGTACTACTCATAGTAGTACAAGTACTACCAGTACATCTCGTAGTAGTAAGTACTACTAGTAATACAAGCATTACTAGTACATACATGTTCTACTACTAGTAGTACATATTAGTATGTACTACTAATACTCCAAGTACGTATTCTAGAACATACTTGTAGTACATTCTAGTAAGTATTATTAGTACTAGTATGTACTACTAGTAGAATTAGAACTTCTAGTACTAGTCCTAATAGTACTAGTATTTGTACTAATCCTACTAGTATGTACTGCTAGTACATACTTGTAGTACATGTAGAACTAGTTCTACTAGTACTACTAGTAGTTGTATGTACTTCTAGTAACACTCGTACTACTCGTAGTAGTACTAGTACTACTAGTACCTCTCGTAGATGTGCAAGTACAACTAGTATTACTCGTAGTGATAAGTACTACTAGTAATACTAGCACTACTAGTACATACTAGTACTAGTAACACAACTAGTACTAGTATGTACTAGTAGTGCTAGTACTAGTAGTACATACTACTAGTACATAATAGTACTACTAATACTAGTACTAGTTGTTCTTACTGGTATGTACTACTAGTAACAGTACTAGTACTACTACTAGTACATGTACCACTACTACCATGAGTTGTAGTACTAGTACTACATATAGTACTACCAGTACTACTAGTACTACTCGTTGTAGTAAGTATTACTTGTAATACTAGCACAATTTGTACATAATACTACTACTACTAGTACATACTAGTATGTACTACTAATACTCCAAGTATGTATTCTAGTATGTACTTGTAGTACGTACTAGTAAGTACTATTTGTACTAGTATGTACTACTAGTAGAATTAGTACTATTTGTACTAGTTTGCACTACTAGTAATACTAGTACTAGCAAGAGTACTTGTAGTAGTAATATTATGTACTTGTACGGTTAGTATATATTAGTATGTACTACTTGTCTATACTATCAGTACTACTAGTGTGTACTAATAATATTTACTAGTAGTAGTTGTACAAGTACATACTACTAGTACTACTACTAGTACATGTACTACGACTACCTGTAGTAGTACTCGTACTACTCGTAGTAGAACAAGTACTACTAGTACAACTCGTAGTAGTACAAGTATTATTAGTACCACTAGTAGTAGTAAGTACCACTAGTAATACTAGCACTACTAGTACATACTACTGCTACTAGTAGTACATACTAGTATGTACTACTAATACTCCAAGTATGTATTCTAGTACATACTTGTAGTACATACCAATAAATATTATTAGTACTAGTATGTACTACTAGTAGAATTAGTTCTTCTTGTATTAGTATTAATACTATTAGGATTAGTACTAATACTACTAGAACGTACTGCTAGTACAGACTAGTAATACATGTAGAACTAGTTCTTCTAGTACTACTAGTAGTAGTATGTTCTACTAGTAATATTCGTACTACTCGTAGTAGTACAAGTACTACTAGTACTATTCGTAGTAGTACAAGTACTAATAGTACTACTCGTAGTAGTACCAGTACTACTAGTACTACTCGTAGTTGTAAGTACAACTTGTAATACTAGCACTACTAGTATATACTAATGCTAGTTACACTACTAGTACTAGTATGTACTAGTAGTGCTAGTACTAGTAGTACATACTACTTGTACATAATAGTACAACTAATACTAGTACAAGTAGTACTACTAGTAATACTATTACTAGCAGTAGTACAAGTAGTAGTAATATAATGTACTACTTGTCTATACTACTAGTATGTACTTGTATGTACTAATAATATGTATGTACTACTTGTCTATACTACTAGTACTACTTGTATGTACTAATAATATGTACTTGTAGTAGTTGTATCAGTATATACTACTAGTACTACTACTAGTACATGTACTACTACTACTACCAGTAGTTGTAGTACTCGTACTACTCGTAGTATTACAAGTACAACTAGTACTACTCGTATTAGTACAAGTACTACTAATACTACTCGTAGTAGTACAAGTACTACTACAAGTAATCGTAGTAGTCAGTACTACCAGTAAGACTAACTCTAGTAGTACATACTACTACTTCTATTAGTACATATTAGTATGTACTACTAATACTCCATGTATGTATTCTAGTATATACATGTAGTACATACTAGTAAAAACTATTAGTACTAGTATGTACTGTTAGTATGTACGAATACTACTAGTATGTACTGTTAGTACATACTAGTTGTACATGTAGATATAGTTCTACTAGTACTGCTAGTCGTAGAATGTATTACTAGTAATACTCGTACTACTCATAATAGTACAAGTATTACTAGTACTACTCGTAGTAGTACAGGTACTACAAGAACTACTCGTGATAGTAAGTACTACTAATAATACTAGCCCTACTAGTACACGACTAGTACTAGTATGCACTAGTCGTGCTAGTACTAGTAGTACATACTACTTGTTCATAATAGTACTACTAATACAAGTACTAGTAGTACATACTATTACGTACTATTAGTAATACAAGTACTAGCAGTAGTATTAGTAGTAGTAATAGTATGTACTATTAGTAATACAAGTACTAGCAAGACTAAACTCGTAGTAGTAAGTACTACTAGCAATACTAGCATTACTAGTAAGTAATACTAGCATTACTAGTACATACTTAATCTACAACTAGTAGTACATTCTAGTATGTACTACTAATAGTCCAAGTATGTATTCTAGTACATACTTGTAGTATAGACTAGTAAGTACTATTAGTACTAGTATGTACTACTAGTAGAATTAGAACTTCTAGTACTAGTTCTAATACTACTGTATTAGTACTAATACTACTAGTATGTACTGCTAGTACATACTAGCAGTACATGAAGAACTAGTTCTACTAGTAGTAGTATATACTAATAGTAATACTCGTACTACTCTCAGTAGTACAAGTACTACTAGTACTACTCGTAGTAGTGCAAGTACTACGGGTAATACTAGCACTACTAGTACATACTAGTACTAGCAACACAACTAGTACTAGTATGTACTAGTGGTGCTAGTACTAGTATTACATACTACTAGTACATAATAGTACTACTAATACTAGTACTAGTAGTACATACTAATATGTACTACTAGTAATACTACTAGTACTACTACTAGTACATGTACTACTACTACCATGAGTTGTAGTACTCGTACTACTTGTAGTAGTACAAGTACTACTAGTACTACACGTAGTACTACTAGTACTACTTGTTATAGTAAGTACTACTTGTAATACTAGCACTATTAGTACATAATACTACTACTACTATTAGTACATACAAGTATCTACTACTATTACTCCAAGTATGTATTTTAGTATATACTTGTAGTACATACTAGTAAGTACTATTAGTACTAGTATGTACTACTAGTAGAATTAGTATTATTTGTACTAGTATGTACTACTAGTAATACTAGTACTGGCAGTAGTACTGGTAGTAGTAATATTTTGTATTAGTACGGCTAGTATATATTTGTATGTACTACTTGTCTATACTACTAGTACTACTATTATGTTTTAATAATATGTACTAGTAGTAGTTGTACTAGTACATACTATTAGTACTACTACTAGTTCAAGTACTACGACTACCAGTAGTAGTATTCGTACTACTCGTAGTAGTACAAGTACTACTCGTAGTAATACAAGTACTATTAGTACTACTCGTAGTAGTAAGTAGTACTAGAAATACTAGAACTACTAGAATATACTGCTATTACTACTAGTACATACTAGTATGTACTATTAATACTCCAACTATGTATTCTAGTACATACATGTAGTACATACCAGTAAGTACGATTAGTACTACTATGTACTACTAGTAGAATTCGTACTTCTAGTACTAGTACTAATATTACTAGTATTAGTACTAATACTACTAGTATGTAGTTCTAGTACATACTAATTGTACATGTAGAACTAGTTCTACTAGTAGTACTAAGAGTAGTATGTCCTACTAGTAATACTCGTACTGCTCGTAGTAGTACAAGTACTACTAGTACTACTCGTAATAGTACAAGTACTACTGGTACTACTCGTAGTAGTTAGTGCTACTAGTAATACTAGCACTACTAGTACATACTAGTACTTGTAACACAACTATTACTAGTATGTACTAGTAGTGCTAGTACTAGTAGTACATACTTCTTGTACATAATAATAGTAGCATTACTAGTACTAGTAGTACTATTAGTAAAACTATTATTAGCAGTAGTACTAGTAGTAGTAATATTATGTACTAGTATGGGTAGTATATATTAGTATGTACTACTTGTCTATACTACTAGTACTACTTGTATGTACTAATAATATGTACTTGTAGTAGTTGTATAAATACATACTATTAGTACTACTACTAGTACATGTACTACTACTACCAGTAGTTGTAGTACTTGTAGTAGTACAGTACTACTAGTAGTCCCCGTAGTAGTACAAGTATTACTAGTACTAATCGTAGTAGTAAGTACTACTAGTAAGACTAGTACTATTAGTACATACTACTACTACTACCAGTACATACTAGTATGTACTACTAATACTCCAAGTATGTATTCTAGTATATACTTGTAGTACATACTAGTAAGTGCTATTAGAACTAGTATGTACTACTAGTAGAATTAGTACTTCTAGTACTAGTACTAATACTACTAGTATTAGTACTAACACTACTAATATGTACTGCTAGTACAAACTAGTAGTACATGTAGAACTAGTTCTACTAGTACTAATACTACTAGTATGTACTGCTTGTACATACTAGTAGTACAAGTAGAACAAGTTCTACCAGAATTACTAATAGTAGTTTGTACTACTAGTAATACTCGTACTACTAGTAGTAGTACATATACTACTAGTACTACTCATAGTAGTATAGGTACTACAAGAACTACTCGTAGTAGTAAGTACTACTAGTAATACTAGCACTACTAGTACACTACTAGTCGAGCTAGTACTTGTAGTTCATACTACTTGTACATAATAATACTAATAATACAAGTACTAGTAGTACATACTAGTATGTACTACTAGTAATACAAGTACGAGCAGTAGTACTAGTAGTAGTAATATTATGTTCTAGTACGAGTAGTGTATATTAGTACGTACTACTTGTTTATACTACTAGTATTACTAGTATGTACTAAAAATATGTACCAGTAGTAGTTGTACTAGTGCACACAACTAATACTACTACCACTAGTACTTGTAGTACTCGTACTACTCGTAGTAGTACCAGTACTACTAGTACTACTCGTAGTAGTACAAGTACTACCAGTACAACTCGTAGTAGTCAGTACTACTAGTAATACTAGCACTACTAGTACATACTTATTCTACTACTAGTAGTACATACTAGTATGTACTACTAATAATCCAAGTTTGCATTCTAGTACATAATTGTAGTACATACTAGTAAGTACTATTAGCACTAGTACGTATTACTAGTAGAATTAGATCTTCTAGTTCTAGTACTTATACTACTACTATTAGTACTAATACTATTAGTATGTACTACTAGTACATACTAGTAGTACATGTAGAACTAGTTCTACTAGTACTACTAGTTGTAGTATGTACTAATAGTAATACTCAAACTACTCGTAGTAGTACAAGTACTATTAGTACTACTCGTAGTAGTGGAAGTACTACTAGTACTACTCGTAGTGATAAGTACTACTAGTAATACTAGCACTACTAGTACGTACTAGTACTAGTAACACAACTAGTACTAGTATGTACTACTAGTGCTAGTACTAGTAGTACATACTACTAGTACATAATAGTACTACAAATACTAGTACTAGTAGTACATACTAGTATGTACTACTAGTAATGCTACTAGTACTACTACTAGTACATGTACTACGACTACCATGAGTTGTAGTACTCGTACTACTCGTAGTTGTACCAGTACTACTAGTACTACACGTAGTACTACAAGTACTACTAATACTACTCGTTGTAGTAAGTACTACTAGTAATACTAGCACTATTAGTACATAATACTACTACTACTATTAGTACATACTAATATGTACTACTAATACTCCAAGTATGTATTCTAGTACATACTTGTAGTACATACTAGGTTGTACTATTAGTTCAAGTATGTACTACAAGTAGAATTAGTACCATTTGTACTAGTATGTACTACTAGAAATACTAATACTAGCAGTTGTACGTGTAGTAGTAATATTATGTACTAGTGCGGCTAGTATATATTAGTATGTTCTACTTGTCTATACTACTAATACTACTAGTATGTACTAATAATATGTACTAGTACATACTACTAGTACCACTACTTGTACATGTACTACGACTACCAGTAGTAGTATTCGTACTACTTGTAGTAGTATAAGTACTACTAGTACTACTCGTAGTAGTACAAGTATTATTAGTACTACTCGTAGTAGTAAGTACTACTAGAAATACTAGCACTACTAGTACAAACCACTATTACTAGTAGTACATACTAGTATGTACTACTAATACTCCAAGTATGTATTCTAGTACATACATGTAGTACATACCAGTAAGTTCTATTAGTACTAGTATGTACTACTAGTAGAATTCGAACTTCTAGTACTAGTACTAATATTGCTAGTATTAGTATTAATACTACTAGTACGTACTGCTAGTACACACTAGTAGTACATGTGGAACTAGTTCTACTAGTAGTACTAAGAGTAGTATGTTCTACTAGTAATACTCGTACTACTCGTAGTAGTACAAGTACTACTAATACTAGTCGTAGTAGTACAAGTACTACTAGTACTACTCGTAGTAGTAAGTACTACTAGTAAAACTAGCACTACTAGTACATACTAGTATTAGTAACACAACTAGTACAAGGATGTACTAGTCGTACATACTACTTGTACATAATAGTACTACTAATACTAGTACTAGCAGTACCACTAGTAAAACTATTACTAGCAGCAGTACTAGTAGTAGTAATATTATATACTAGTATGGGTAGTATATATTAGGATGTACCACTTGTCTATACTACTAGTACTACTTGTATGTACTAATAATATCTACTTGTAGTAGTTGTATCAGTACATACTACTAGTACTACTACTAGTACATGTACTACTACCAGTAGTTGTAGTACTCGTACTACTCGTTGTAGTACACGTTCTACTAGTACTACTCGTAGTAGTAGAAGTACTACTAGTACTAATCGTAGTAGTAAGTACTACTACTAAGACTAGTACTATTAGTACATACTACTACTACTACCAGTACATACTAGTATGTATTCTAGTATATACTTGTAGTACATACTAGTAAGTACTATTAGTACTAGTATGTACTACTAGTAGAATTAGTACTTTTAGTACTAGTACTAATACTACTAGTATTAGTACTAATACTACTAGTATGTACTGCCTGTACATACTAGTAGTACATGTAGAACTAGTTCCACTAGAACTACTAGTAGTACTTTGTTCTACTAGGTATACTCGTATTACACGTAGTAGTACAAGTACTACTAGTACTACTCGTAGTAGTACAGGTACTACTAGAACTACTCGTAGTAGTAAGTACTACTAGTAATACTACCACTACTGTAGTATGGAAAGTAGTGTTGCCCCATAAGGGAGGATTGCTATTATTATACTAAAAAGGAGAAGGCAATGTGGGAGATCTCAGAGCTACTAGATTGGCAATGGAGGATGTAGATGCACAAGCAACAAGTACTACTAGACACGACGACTTTCCAGTAGTCAAGAGCATAACGACAACAAGAGTGGATGCACACTACTAGTCGAGCTAGTACTAGTAGTTCATACTACTTGTACATAATAGAACTACTAATACAAGTACTAGTACTACATACTAGTATGTACTACTAGTAATACAAGTACTAGCCGTAGTACTAGTAGTAGTAATATTATGTACTAGTACGGGTAGTACATATTAGTATGTACTTCTTGTCTATACTACTAGTACTACAAGTATAGTAGTGATATAAGTACTACTAATACTAGTCGTAATAGTTCAAGTACAACCAGTACAACTCGTAATAGTAAGTACTACTAGTAATACTAGCACAACTAGTACATACTACTTGTACTACTAGTAGTACATACTAGTATGTACTACTAATACTCCAAGTATATATTCTAGTACATACTTGTTGTACATACCAGTAAGTACTATTAGTACTAGTATTTACTAATAGTAGAATTAGAACTTCTAGTACTAGTACTAATATTACTAGTATTAGTACTAATACTACTAGTACGTACTGCTAGTACATACTAGTAGTACATGTAGAACTAGTTCTACTAATAGTATTAGTATTAATATGTTCTACTAGTAATACTCGTAATAGTACAAGCACTACTAGTAGAACTCGTTGTAGTACAAGTACTACTAGTATTACTCGTAGTAGTACAAGTACTACTAGTACTACTACTAGTACATGTACAACGACTACCAGTAGTAGTACTCGTACTACTCATAGTAGTACAAGTACTGCTTGTACTACTCGTAGTAGTACATGTATTATTGGTACCACTCGTAGTAGTAAGTACTACTAGTAATACTAGAACTACTAGTACATACTACTGCTACTAGTAGTACATACTAGTATGTACTACTAATACTCCAAGTATGTAATCTAGTACATACTTCTAGTACATACCAGTAAGTACTATTAGTACTAGTATGTACTACTAGTAGAATTAGTACTCCTAGTACTAGTACTAATACTACTACTACTAGAACATATTGCTAGTACAGACTAGTAATACATGTAAAACTAGTTCTTCTAGTACTACTAGTAGTAGTATGTTCTACTAGTAATACTCGTACTACTCCGAGTAGTACAAGTACTACTCGTAGTAGTACAAGTACTACTAGTACTACTCGTAGTAGTAAGTACTACTGATAATACTAGCACTACTAGTACATACTAATACTAGTAACACAACTACTGGTAGTATGTACTAGTGGTACGAACTACTTGTACATAATAGTACTACTAATACTAGTACTTGTAGTACTACTAGTAATACTATTACGAGCAGTAGTACTAGTAGTTGTAATATTATGTACTAGTATGGGTAATATATATTAGTATGTACTACTTGTCTTTACTACTAGTACTACTTGTATGTACTAAAAATATGTACTAGTAGTAGTTGTATCAGTACATATTACGAGTACTACTACTACCAGTGGTTGTAGTACTCGTACTACTCGTAGTAGTAGAAGTACTACGTGTACTACTCGTAGTAGTACAAGTACTACTAGTATTAATCGTAGTAGTAAGTACTACTAATAAGACTAGCACTATTAGTACATACTACTACTACTAGTACATACTACTACTACTACTACTAGTACATACTAGTATGTACTACTAATACTCCAAGTATGTATTCTAGTATGTACTTGTAGTACATACTAATAAGTACTATTAGTTCAAGTTTGTACTACTAGTAGAATTAGTACTTCTAGTACTAGTACTAATACTACTAGTACTACTAATATTAGTAGTATTAGTACTAGTACTAGTACTATTACTACGAGTATGTACTGCAAGTACATACTAGTAGCACTTATAAAACTAAACCTACTAGTACTACTCGTAGTAGTATGTACTACTAGTAATACTCGTACTACTCGTAGTAGTACAAGTACTACTAGTACTAGTCATAGTAGTACATGTACTACTTGAAATAAGTACTACTAGTAATACTAGCACTACTAGTACTAGTATGTACTAGTCGTGCTAGTACTAGTAGTACATACTACTTGTACATCATAGTACTTCTAATAAAAGTACTAGTAGTATATACTGGTTTGTACTACTAGTAATACAAGTACTAGCAGTAGTACTCGTAGTAGTAATATTATGTACTAGTACGAGTAGTGTATATTAGTATGTACAACTTGTCTATACTACTAGTACGTACTAATAATATGTACTAGTAGTAGTTGTACTAGTACATACTACTAGTACTACTTCTACCAATGGTTGTAGTACTCGTACTACTCGTAGTAGTACGAGTACTACTAGTACTACTCGTAGTAATACAAGTACTACTAGTACTACTCGTAGTAGTTTAAGTACTGCTAGTACTACTCGTAGTAGTAAGTACTACTAGTAATACCAGTACTACTAGTACATACTACTACTACTTCTAGTAGTACGTACTAGTATGTACTACTACTACTCCAAGTATGTAATCTAGTACATACTTGTAGTACATTCTAGTAAGTACAATTAGTACTAGTATGTACTACTAGTAGAATTAGAACTTCTAGTACTAGTACTAATACTACTAGTATTAGTACTAATACTACTAATATGTACTGCTAGTATAAACTAGTAGTATATGTAGAACTAGTTCTACTAGTACTACTAAGAGTAGTTTGTACTACTAGTAATACTCGTACTACTCGTACTGGTACAAGTACTACTAGTAATACTCGTAATACTAGTAGTAGTACAAATACTACTAGTACTACTTGTAGTAGTACAAGTTCTACTAGTACTACTCGTGGTAGTAAGTACTACTAGTAATACTAGCGCTACTAGTACATACTAGTACTAGTAACACTACTAGTACTAGTATGAACTAGCAGTGCTAGTACTAGTTGTATATACTACTAGTACATAATAGTACTATTAATACTAGTACTAGTAGTACATACTAGTATGTAC
>NW_006500144.1:4521694-4541771 GCF_000471905.2 Amborella trichopoda | reverse complement strand
ATTGTTAAAAAAAAGAAACAAACTTTTATTTTTGAATCAATGATAAATCGTACGTTACCGTTAAAAAAAAATTATTTTTGAATTAATGGCAAGTTGTATGTACCATAAAAAAAAAAAAATTGAATAAATGATAAGTCGTATATTACCGTTAAATATAGTATATTTGAATTAACGATAAGTCGGACGTTACCGTTCCCAAAAAAAAAAAACAAAAGTTGAATCAATAATAAGTCATACTTTACGGTTCAAAAAAAAAAAAAAAAAAAACTTGAATTAATGATAACTCGTATGTTACTGTTCAAAAAAAATAAATTTGTTTTTGAATCATTGATATGTAGTACGTTATATATATATATATATATTTGAATCAATCATAGGTCGTGCGTTACCGTTCTAAATTTTTTTTTTTTAAAATTTTTTTGAATGAATGATATGTCGTACTTTACTTTTTAAAATATATATTTATTTTTGAATCAATGATATGTCGGACGTTACCGTTCAAAAAATAAAATAAATTTTGAAACAATGATAAGTCGTTCGTTATCATTAAAAATATATATATATTTTTGTACAATGATATGTCGGACAATACCATTAAAAAAAAAAAATTTTTTTTTTAAACAATGATAAGTTGTTCATTACTGTTACAAAAAAAAATATTTTTGAATAAATGATAAGTCGTATATTACCGTTCAAAAAAAAAATTTATTGAAACAACACACGCACTCAACTCAACGTATTCGAATCGTGCGGAAACCATGCCGGTTTTAGGATAACTTTTAAAATTGAATGAGAATAAATGTACCAGGAAATGAAGAGTTGAGTTGAGCGCAACTATTTTTTTTTATTAAGGGCACGTACAGCAATTTAGTGTAAAATTCAAGCGTGAAAAACAAAATCCTGTTGTGTGATTCGACCATAATCATATGAGCGATAATGATTTAGTTTCAACTATATTATGGTGTGCGAATCAGCACGTGTTAAACAATAGGGACAATTTTTTGAGCGTGCGCTTTTAGTGGCACTTGGGATAATTTTGTCCCAAGTTCAAATATTTGAATCGTCAAGGCGTTTTTGTCCCTGTTATTACATACAATTTTATACATGCGCACCGTATGAGCGATTGAATATATTCCACGATGATACATGGTGAATGTGCACAAGAACGAATATGTTTGCACTTCCTATACAATTATTGAATGGATTTGATTCTTATTTGGTCCGCAAGTCAAATTATTGCTAATAACTATTTGGGGCTTGTATGTTGACTTATTAGGGAATCGGGATAAATAATTCACAAGACCACTCAAAAAACCTTTCCCATAATGCAAAACCCAATTTTGCATTATTGAGTGTAATAATCACTAAATTGTTACCCATGCTTAAATTTATATTGGTTTATATAGCCGTAAAATTATGGATGACCTATGTACCCACAATTCAAATATTACGAATAGGTCAATGAAAATGACCCGATCGTACGTGCACAAATGTATAATTGTGAATCCCGGAGTGGGCACAAATATATTTGCACAAGTATGCGCGCATGTGATCGCACGCAAATCTCCCAAAAAGAACAAGATTTCAAATCATATTTGGTAAAATTTGGGTGGGGCAAATCGTGTGCGTATGAAACTATCATTCATTTGTAAACATTTATAACGGGTTGTGCGCAATTGTTTTTAGGCATAATAAAACAATTTAATCATCCATACTTGATAAATTTGCACTACACAATTTGATTATTTTTTGGGAATATGTGATTGTAATCGTGACATGGTAGTGAATATGTATACCGGTACACAAAATTTTGATTATTATCCCATAAATCGCAATGTACCTGTTTTTGTAAATAATTATGTACGCCTTTAATTAAATCATGATTTAGCATAACCTTATGTTTACCATAAAGGTTTAAATAATCACGGTTTTAAGTAATAAATATAGTGATATAAATTTATGCCTACTATAGTGATAGGTACAAAATTTTGATATATAATTAAAATTTATGGGTATCAATATAGTGTTACTATAGTACTATAATTGATATAATGCCATGGCAGTTGAAGTTTTGCGGCAACATAGGTTTGATATAATTCATACGCGTGATTTAACAATAGTACTACAAAAAAAATAATATTTGTGTAGTACTATAATTGAGTAATATACCAAATTTACATAAATTGAAATTGATAACTCGCCGTAAGTTTTGCCCCATTAAAGTACGGCAAATGATTAATGTTTTATGCGATAATATCCATTATATATAATTGAGTACATATACTATTATGTCAACTCAAAATTTCAGATTATGAGTACATATACCGGCATGTTTAAAGTATGCATAATACGCATGTATCGGTATTTTAATAAGGGGAAATGGTCTAATGAAATGGTTGTATAGTAGTATAATGCAACCACACCTCTAGAAAACCATATTTTTGGCATTTGAATGACCACAAATTTTGCACACACATTCTCTTAATCCTCATAATCAATCCTACCAAAAAATAATCAATCACAAAACTTCATAAGGAGGGCAATTTGGTGGCACTTTGTGCGCACGTATTTGGGGGAATATCAAATTTATACGATGATTATACATATAAATTAATTATATGATAAATTGTGTAAGTTGGTAATAATTATATTTACGGTATTGATAACTATAGCAATATATATATTTGATAATGGCTATATAATAGGCCATATGTTATCCAATGGTTATATTGTAAATAACTAGTAAATTTACCCGTACGATTGTGGTCAATATAACTTTTTAATATTGATACTTGTTCTTTGTAGATTTAATTGAAATATTTGTAACTTGTTATCGTATAATATCGCGAATATAGTTACATTTTATCAACGACCGTCAAAATATTGTATTAGTTATTTTATATACCATGATTGGTAATAAATTATCGTTAGCAATATATATAATTTATCACATAATTAATTTATATATGTAATAGTCGTATAAATTTGATTTTCAATTGGTAATATAACAATTACGATTAACGGTTATACGCATAATTTGACAGATATTTGACCAAACTATTTAGTTTGCCGGTTATTTAAATATAATATTTTACTAATAATTCAAGTAATACCAAGCAATTAATATACCGTGATTAAATGTAAATTGTTGAGTGCAAAAAATACTTTAGTGTATCAAATTAGTAATATATTTATGGGAAAGATTTCTATGTTCTCCCTTCAACATAGAACTTTTATTCTCCCCCTTATCCAACCATCCATTTTTTTAATGGAGTGGCACGTATCAAAGTTCATATTCAGAAAATTTGTATTAAACAACTGGAAATAAAATACTTTGAGACGTTGGATCTAAGATCAAACACTGAGTAGCTCTCTTTATAAAAAATAGATGACTGGATGGTAGGAGGAGGACATAAAAACCTTTCCCTATATTTATAACGAGTAAATATCCTATGAGACCCTCCCACACCCATGTGTGTAGGACCTCAAAGGATCACCATTAAATTTGGTACAAATCTCTAAAAAAGTCAAGTCCTACACCTATGTAATAACTTTTCTAGCCAAATTTAATGGTGATCCATTGGGGTCCTACACATGGGTGTGAGAGGGTCTCATAGGATTGTTACTCATTTATAGTTATATCACATTGGATATAATTGACCATTATATATAATCATATATTAGTTAAATATAACTCAATTTGATATGGGTATATAGTTATACCCTGTATCCCACTATAAGTTTTAGTTAATATATAGTATATATAATTTGATACCAGAGAATTGGTTATCATATGGGCTTATAATTGATAACCATTAGTTATTATAATTTATTAATTATCGTAATTTAATAGATAAATCATATATATAATCAATTTAAATAATTAACTATTTATAATTCACCATAATATTATTACCAAATATAGTTAAATATAATTAATAACATAATGTACGATAATATCTATTGATTATTAATTATTAATCAAACACAATATTAACTAATTATATACTTGCAATATATACAAATAATGAAAATACTGTATAACAATTGTACCTTTTATAGTATGTATATTGTAATCATACATTTATAGGATATGTTATAATTGGTATTACAATATCGTAGGGTATTTGATATAACAATTAATATGTCATAGATTATGGTACACGCGAATATTAATAAACTGTTCACCAATAGTTTTGCTATATCGGGTTATATATATTTGAGTGGTTAACAAGCGTTCAAGAGCTGTCATAATTGCGCCCAAAAAACTGGGCTATAATTAGTGGCATTATTAGTATTAAATAGATTAACTTAAGTAATGATTATACTGTATAATTAATATATGCTTAGCAATTATCTTATACGCCATTTAAATTTAATATGATTATAATGCGCAATCACCAATATAATCACAACTTGACATATATTAGAAATTGGTAATATATGAATATCACAAGTTTTAAATTAATATACATAAGTAAAATTCATCATATGGTCAATTTATTATAAAGTTGAGTAATCATTTGTGTAGTTTAGGGTCATGCAATGAGGACCATGCAGTTTAAGGTCATGCAATTAGACCTCTGCTACAGTTTAAAGTTGCATAGTTTGGACCATGCTGTTTAGGGTCGTGCATCTAGACCATGGTGTGGGTCGCCATGTAGGTGAAGCTCCATGGGGGATAAGTCTGTGGATGGCAATCCGATTCCCTGGGGATAAAATGGTTAAGGCCATACACAAGCAGAGGGCTCAGATGGAGATGGTGGCCTGACGTTCGATAAGTATTGCATGGCCGAATAATTAGTACGACCCGGAGACGTAATTTCAGTCTTCCGGCCTTTGGTCTGCTTACCAGCAAGAAAGCCGCTTAAACGGCCTCGCCTCTGAGCCCGTTTTCGACTCGCCAGCTCCGCATGAAGCATAAAGAAAACAGGCCGTAAAAACAGAATTGATCAATTTACAAAAGGGCTCTCATCCTTGTTCCATCGAAGCCTTCGGGGCAGCATTGCGCATGTTATTTGCATCAGTGGAGTGGATGAGGTCCGCTTTTGGGAGGAATGCAGAGGGGGCCAGCATGCGGGCCCCAAAAACAATTGAAGGCATCCTCAACAGAATAACCAGAAAAAAAGGGTTATATATGTAGAGTGCCAAAAATGACCTCGTTGCTGGGCACAAACTCCTCATACATGTCCCCCAGCTGGGGCAAGCCGCCGACAAAGTACGTATCCAGGAGAGTGATCCCTGCATCAGCATTATCAAAGTGCCAACTGTTGGTTTTATGACACATGTCTCCAACAAAGCTTTGTTGGCGTTTGAGCACCGGTCGTAATAGCCAGTTGAGCATTGACATGCTGCGGCTAGCCCACATTCTTTCAGGGTACTAGCATGTGAACTTAGGACATCAAGTGGTAGCAAATGGAAACAGACTTCACTGTGGATTATGGGGGCCAAAGGGTTGTGACATGCTTATAGATTTTGTGGGGATGACAGGCCAGGGCACATTTGTAACCCCACTGAGGGTAATAGCAAAACACTCACGGCGGTGGCCAGGCTTAGACACACACGACACTAGTGTGAGCGGTAGTAACACGCACGTGTTTAAACTTGAGTGACAGTTGCACGAACGGTGCTGAGCAATCATCACAGATGGTGTTGGTCACGCGCGACGTTGGTCTGTGACTTTCACACGCGGCGTTGGTTAGTGACTTTCACACTCAGCGTTAGCCACAAATGGCATTAGCCACGCACGACGGTTTGTGTTCGGCCTCGAGCCGGAGCCCGACTTGGTCCATCTCATTACATGTGCGGTAAACCTCTAATCGGGCTTAGGGCCTGGGCCCTACCCGATCAAGCACATTGCTGTTTGGCCTTCAGGGACTTGACTGGCATTTCCATTTTGTTTGCGGCACTTCAGGGAAACTCCTGCTATATAAGGGGGTAAACCCCACTTCACCGTTTTACCTTTGGGTAAAACAGCTAAGGAGATCAGTGAGAGAGAGGGAGACTTCGCAGCGAGGATTTCGAAGAGAATGCAGGACACTTCAAGGGGGTTTACAGGGGTATGTCAGTGAGAACTCTGGCAAGAAAGAGAAAGTTCTGGCTTGGAAGAGAGAGCACTGACAGGGTTACACAGGGAACACAGGGGATTCACGAAGGTCACTGGATCTGGAGTTGAGAAAAGCAGGTAGTCTGCCAAGACCTATTGAGGTTTCGACAGTGGTTTTGGGATACCAGAACAGAGACTGAGGGTGTAGTAGAGGCCTGTCGCACGCTTTCGATGATTTTCCTATGGTGTGGAGGAAGGGGAAAGGTTCATCAGTGGGTTTCTCACGAGTGGAGGAGTTCCTCGGTAAGAAGCTGAAAGGTCCCGGGACTATGAATAGTCACAAAGGGGAGACAAGGGTCTCCGGTATGGTGGATGGTCGCTAAGGAAATGAAGGGCCACAATCATCCGAAGGGTCAAGGGAACTGAAGGGTCGCAGGGAGTTGAAGGGACGTGAGTAACTGAAGAGGCATAAGAACCAAACGGTCGTGGGCTGTTGGATAGTCACCGGCAACTGATAGTCGTGCAGGGGGTGACTCCCGCTCGATGATAATCACACGCGGTGTTAGTCACACATGCCCAGCAACACGAGGCACATGATGTTAGTCATGCACTGCAGTAGCTGCTCACTCAGTGATCTTTTCATGAATAGCAGCAAGTCGTGTACAGTTGTGGTCGGGCATAACGGTGAGTTGCTCGCGGCAATTATCGCGCATGACACTGAGTCATGTGCGACGATGATCACGCACGATGCTAAGTCATGCGCGACGACGATCACGGGCGGCGATGACTTGGGTAGGCAAATGGGGTGACAAATGGTAAGGCCTGGCTTATGAAGTTTGTTGGAAGCCAAGTCCTTCAGCACAACTATAAACTCCATGTTGTTTTATGGAAGGGTAATCACTGTGAAGGGGGTGTGCTTTTCATCATAGGCCAGTTCCTTGCCAGAAGGGTTTGCTTTGAATGTATGATAAACTCAATTTAAAACCCTTCTGCCTTCCTTTGATGAGAGAGCAACCTTTTGGCCTGTAACTGTTCCCTGTTCCTCAGATGCAAGAGCAGCTTTGGGGTCAACTACTCTCTTTTCATCTGAAGCAAGAACAACACTCGAACTGTTCTCTTTTCCTCTAAAGCAAGAACGACCTTTGATAATATATCCCTGTAACCACTCTAGTAATGGGTTCTTGATTGTAACTTGTAACTTCTTCAATAAAAAGAGTTAAGCTTTGTTGAATTGTCTTACTTGTTTTCCTTTTTATCGTCTTTTTCTTTCTTTTATCCTTAACTCTTTCTCGTTGCACATTGAGTCTTTTGAGCACCTATCAGGGATAATACTTCTTTAGGTATCGCCCATTGATGGGGGGCATCGCCTCCTCTCCATCAGGATGTGTCAATATGTAAGCCCCATTTGGCAAGACTTTCTTGACTATGAAGGGGCCTTCCCACTTAGGTTCAAACACTCCTTTGCACCGCCCATGCATTACGATTAGCCTTTTGACGGCTAGAACCAGATCCCCACGAGTGAATGAGTGGACTTTGACTGATTTGTCAAAGGCCCACTTCATTCTCCCTTGGTTTAGTTCAAGATTCTGTTAAGCTTCCAACTGTTGGAAGATATTTTTCATCATCATGGGGCCTCGGCTCAATAAAAGCTTAGCAAATAGTGAAAATCCTGACCGTCTCAGAATAGCCCCAAAATTGGCCAAGATCTTCATGATGTCTCTCAAAAGTCTCCCGCCAAGTTTCGTCGTATTCAGACATGTCTAAGGCAGTGTAGACTAAGAAACATATCCGGCAAACTCGGCCTCTCGCACCCTCAAACGGACCTTATAACTAGAGCTACATTCTTGGTGTCTCAATTTGTTGTGGGACCACTGCCATAGGATCTGGCATAGTTGAAATGGCTAGGGCTCAAATTTCAACTCGAATGGACACTCTAAGAAGAAATTATAGGCGAAAGAGGAAAACAGGAGGAGCCGCACGCTATTCCCGTGTGGCCATCCTACAACTCCACACCATTGAAGGGACAGTCACGAGCAGTGACTTTCGATGCTCATAACTCACTCATCTCAAGTTAGATTACACTCAAATTTGGTGAACATGTTCATCGCATCAAGACGAACAATTTGCCGAATCATGCCACTCGTGAGCTTGATCGATGCGAGACCAATTTCATCACATGTGTAAGGTCTCAGGCCATCTCTGACCTGAACCCTGTACATGATGAACAGTCGGATTCTGCACATGGAGCTAACGAAGCCACTGTAAATTCCGTCACTGGAATTTCAGATTTCGAGAAAAATTTCAAAATTGCAAAATCTTCGTTCGAGCAGAGAATAGAGCTACGTTTATTGCCTCATGATCGTAACGACATGCTCAGTGTGATCTAGTGAAGAAATCATCGTAAAACATCAAGGAACGAGCACACTATCGATCCGAAGTTTCAAGATCCATTCAAATTTCAAGTCACATGATCGTGCACTAAAAACACGATCCATGGCTAGAAGTTGGCATCAAATCGATATCCATGCCGAGCCCTACAAGAAAAAAATCAACTTTTGATCAACTGGGCATCAGAAAGACCTCGGATCATCTATGCAAGATCACGCAGGTTCTAGGGCAACATAGAGACTGTTATGAAATTCCATGAATCGTTAGGAAGGGGCAAATCTATCATTTTACACTCTATTTTATAATTTATTTTAAATCATTTTAATCTCAATTTTCAGAAATTAGGGTTATTTTTTATCATCCACCTATGTTTAGTGCAAATTCTATATATACGTACCATCATTGTACGCACCACAGGACTCAACCTTTCACAAAAGAGAGAGTTTTTACTTAATATAATTTCTCTTTCTTCTCATTGTTGGGTCACGTTTGAGAGAGAGAGTAAGGTGAGAGAAACTTTTGGACTGGTATCCTTAGGTTCGTGGTAAATCTTCTCTCTCTTCCGTTTCTTTTCGACTTCCCTCTCTTTTCTTCTCTCTTCTTCCTCCCCTTTGCTTGAGTTTTCCTTAAAGGCCATGCACGGCAGTGGCAGTGCCGTGTATGCCTCATCGGTGATCTCACTGGTCGTGCATGGCGATAGTAGTGCCATGCTCAAGCTCTCCTCCTCCTCTGTCTTCGCCTGTACCCCCCAGTGAGACTTGCAGTTGGCGCTGCTCATCGCCGTCCACCGACGTACCCTCAACGTCTCAACAAAGAATGCGAGTAGTAAAGCCTATTGCCATCTACGAGGGCTTCATCTTGATGCGAGACTATTGCAGGCAGCGATGATCATTGCAGTCTGTAAAGGGGTGGCAGCAATACCCATTGCCGTCCGCAGGCTTCTTCCGTGCCTCTCTGTGCCCATCATTGTGCACCTCTCGGGAAGTTAGCACCATGCACCTTGTCAGGAGTCATCACAATTCGCAAGGGACATGTTGCTTCCTCGCATTGCCAATGGCGATGTTCATTGCCGTTCACGGGCTTCCTCTCATATTTCATGACTGACACCGTGTGCCTCACGGGAAGCTTTCATCGTGAGCCTCACTAGAAGCCATCGCCGCCTGCAAGGGATGTGACGTCTTCTCATGATGCGAATGACGATACCCATTGCTGTCTGGGTCTTTCCCCTTCTGCCGTCTCGCTCACTTTCCTTCTCATCACTCTTTTATCTCCTTATTTGATTGAGGGTAAACTTAGCCAAGTGTCGCCATATCGATCTCGGTTTAGAGTAGTATTAACATCGTGCTGGTCTTGAGAACTATGCGCATCTTACTACCACTCAGAGTCGGTAGCTTTTAGGCCATCATGCTAGTCTTGTCCATTTGTCAAGTTTTCTTCTCCTTTCTCTCTTTATTGGAAGCCTTTCGTTTCATCACTTCCTCATATGAGCATGCGATGCCCTAAGACAAGGGTGGGTCCCTTCAACCCACTTGTCTTGCCAATTAACCATAGAAGTATTGTGCAGAAAAAAAGAGGATTGCAAATGAGAGGAGGTGATTCCGAACCAGCTAAAGCAGCTGGGGGGCTTTCTTCGTGATCTAAGAGGGCGCCCATGAGAGCTAGCCCGAGTAAGTCCCGAACCCACCTTAAATTCCTCTCTCATCGGTTAGTATACATACCCTTGCTCTTGAGCAAGGTTCTGAAAGAGGGATCTCAAATCTCGGGTTCACTAGAAACCCGAGATACGTGCTACCAGATCACCTAGATCCAGAAGGTGAGATCGAGGCACCTAACCAGCTTGGCGACTCCACTGGGGACTTACTACCCCTTAGTCGGTTCGCTCTTGTTTGACCAGTATCATATTTTAGTTTCTGCATTAATTTCTATGGCACCTAGGTTGTTCAACTTGTTCATCCGAGTTGGGGACTTCCTTATCCCCGCACTCGTGACTGTCTCAAGGAAGCGAGTTGCCTATGCTTCTTTCCCTACTCTCCTTCTGATTTGCGACTCATAGTCTGGCTCCCATGTTCTTGCCTGGGTCGGTGCGAGAGGGAACTTAAAAGTCCCTGACTCCCCGCTTCCTCGCCCTGGTGGACCCTCCATCAAGGCCCCTTGCATCGGTGGCACGTCTGCCACGACACACAGCACGCACCCTGCTACTGGCAAGTCTCTTGTCGGTCATATTGCTAGGGCACGTCGGAAGGCTGTCCTAACCACTTTCGCTGGCGGCAAGCAAGTTACCGTCGCTTCGGAGGTTCAGCGCAAGGCATCCCCCCATACTCTTTCAGCTCTCCAAACCTCTAGACTTAGAGGCTTGGCACACCAAGGCGGAGACCCTGCAGCCTCCACCTCTTGCACACACCCAAGGACTCGTGGTTCATCGGCTCAAGCCACACCTTGGGGCAAACCCCATGTTGCCTTGAGCTCGCATCAAGGGCTAGGCCTTCTTGGGCTGAACACTGCGTGCGCCATGCATTTTCTTTCTATAGCTTGGGGCAGCATTAGCTCTATGCCACCTCGAGCACATGAGGGTCGACAACTTCGTCCTCCCTCCCAGCACACATGGCCTCACTCTGTGAGAGATGAGCTTCCGCCTCGTCCCTCAAACACAAGCTCATGGGCCTCGACCTCCCAATGTGGAACCAATTGATCGAGCCCTAGTTGACCCCAAAGTCACCCAGACGGCTAACCCCAAAGGTGCACAAGCACCGCTTTCGCGAGTTCCTCCTTAGTCTAGACTCAGGCGGAGTCATGAACTAGCTACTTCCTCTTTCACTCGCCCGACACCAGTCAAGCACTTAGAGCCCCGATACGCAAAGGTATTCCCTAAGAGTACCATCTTGAGCCAGCCTCAGGTCAACTGTGCACATGGACCCCACAAAGGAACTCGAGGCAGTGGCCTGATGTCAGACAGAGAACTCCAGCCTCCAAGGCTGCCTTCTGTCCTTGGACCCTAGTCCCTGCTTCAATTCATAGACATAGCCCTTACATGTTCAAAGAAGGCGGGGCAGCCCAGGTCTAGACCTAGGTTCTGGAATGAAGTCCACAACAGTCTCAGGGTTAACCAGAAGAGAGGTCTTCAGATCCTGACCAAGGAAGCCTCCAAGGTAGTCGAGGTCGCCACCCTTGATGATCTCATACCTTGTAACCCCTTTTTCCCTCTTCAAACTTTAGAACCTGAGCGAGTCCAAGAGTATTGTTGGGTCATCACTGCCCAAAAGCCACGATCCCAAGACCGTCGAGAACCGGTCCTCACAAGATCGGCATACAAGGCTCAAGTCTAGTCTGGGCAAGCTGAGCCCCTATAGACTGACTTGCCACCCATGACTTGCCGACCCAACGGTCCACTCTTCCTCCTGGCTCTGACCTCCCAAAGGAGACGGTCAATGTCATGGTGATCAATGACTCGGACGAAGCCCAAGAGGGCAGAATGACCATGTTCAAGGTAACGATGCAATTCATCCTTGAAAATATGGAACACCTAGAAGCCTCCAGGCCCACTTCCTCTCACCATGAGATCAATTCCCCAATCGGTCAGGACACGGCTCCTAGGAAAACTCCCCCACTGGTCTCCCAAGACAGTTGTGCCTCCCGCGGGGTCTCTCAAACCGACATAGATGCTATGGTGGCCCATAGCCTTAAGAACAAGGTCTCAGGCATGCGAGAGGGCCATATCCTTCGAACATTGACCAAGTACCATTCCCTCCGAACTATCAAAAGGGAAAACTTCCCCTATTCAATGGTACTACATCTCCGCACCAGCATACTGCTCACTTCCAGGCGGCCTGTCGAGAGACGGCAACTGACGGACGACTCATCCTCTGTCAGTTCGTTGAGACTCTTAAAGGGCTAGCCTTCCAGTTGTATCCTCGGCTGCCTCCCAACTCGGTACACACGTGGTAAGAGATGGAGAAGTTGTTTTACCAACGCTTGTATGAAGTCCAAAGGAACGTGGAGACCATCAAACTCCTGACCTTGATGCAAGATCCTGGTGAGCTGGTTGACAAGTTCATCACCCAATGGAGAGAGTTAGCAACCATCCAAGCCACTCCCATGACTGAGAAAGGAAGCGGTTCAGACCTTCATACGGAACATACTTCCTGAGATCGCCCTGCATGTCGAGGCATCCAATCCACCCTCCATGTCAGAGCTCATCTCTAAGGCAACTCATATTGAGGGGTTGTTCAAGCACCATGACAGCCCTCGTCAGCAGTTCATACTCTCGCTCTAACAGTCGGGGCAACCAAAAAGTAGTGATTAGCGCTGCCATCATCGTGACTGACACTAAGAGCCCGGCTACTCAAACCCCTGGCTGGACCTTTCCAAGGCATAGACATCTCTAGCCAAGGGCAAGCAGAAGTCCTACAATTGGGTCCCGCCTCCTAAAATTCTAAGCGAAATGACTTCTGGATCCAACACCAGAATAAAGTTTACCCCTTCGACAAGGAGTGAACTCCTGCACTGCTTCGATTGCTGCTAGAACAAAACATGATCCAGCTGCCGAAGGCCAATGCTGAAGAGTAGGCTGAGCAGGAGACAAGTGAGAAGTATTGTGCCTATCACAGGAGAGTAGGCCACCCCACTTACGAGTGTTATAAGCTCAATGGCACTATCGAAGCCCTTATCAACAAGGGTCAGATAAAGCTTAAAGAGTTGAAGAAAGTGTTCGGGGCAACTGAGGCTTCTCACATAGTCACGATCCAAGAGGGTGACGAGGAACCCGCTATTCTCTGTGAATTTTTCTCTTTAATGCTTGAAGAAGGACTCGTCACTCCCAAGTTGACAAGGCAGCCCAAGTCCCTGTCTCCAAGAATCGAGAACCTCTGGTGTGCATATCACCAGATATGAGGTCATGATGTCAGCAATGTACCGACTTCCATAAGCTGCTAGTAGAGAAGATGCAGCAGTGTCAAGACGTTCAAGGAAACCCAAGAGGACGCCCTCAAGTCCCTCTTCCACCTGTGCAAGAAGACCTCCCGGCATAAGACCGGGGAAATGTCGAGCAAGACCCTCTGTAAGCCCTCTTTGAGACAATGCTTCGACAGGGTCTTGTCACTCTCAAGCCTGCCAGGTAGCCGAGGCGTCTTGCCCAGGGCACGAAAAAACTCTGGTGCCCATATCACCAAGTATGGGGTCACGAACTCAACGAGTGCTATGGGTTCGAAGCTATAGTTGCGGAGAAAGTCTAGCAAGGCCACATCGTTTGTGCGGTTCTCCCAGAACATGTCCAGGCCATCGCGCCCGTTCAAGAGGAAGTCACACTACAAGCCCCTAGTGAGCATACACTGGACTCTTCAGAGCCCTCGACCTCTCAGCCGTGGGAAGTCTACCATGAGAGAAGTAGGCTCAAGTCCATGAAGCGTGAGGCAGTCCATCAAGCTAGAACTACTCACCAGTCAGAGAGGGCGATCTGAACACCTCGTCATGGATCCAGAAGGAGACGGTGAGCACCTAGGTCAGCCTGCCGAAGGAATCCCATCCCTCAGCCATCAGTCGAGGAAGAATTCCTCAGGCCCCTTCATCCACTACCGGCCTTGCAAGACTTCATCGCAAGTGCAGCTCACCTTATCCTCTCATCCAATCAGGTGAACATCCCTGAGCCACTAGCAGCTCGGGATTACTCCAATATGGGTGACTACGCTAAAAGCACCCCACAATGGTCAAAGTTAGGGCAAAACCTAAAATACCCCCTGCAAACGTCCAATTCTGGTGACGACATAAAAAGCTGCCTGAAACATTCTAACTCTTCTTCTCCTCCCTCCTCCTCTATTTTCTCCGTAGGTACAGCATGACGGCGCCCAGACTTCGACACTCTAGATAGAGAGCTCAGAGGCACCGGTCTCACCCAGCCACAACAAGAGCGCCTTAGAGAGATGTTGGCCCAAGCGACTGGATTCTCAACAACCACAGATGCCCTGTCATCCCAAGCCAAAGTCGAGTAATCTTCAGGCTCCTGCTCCAAAGAGGCCTCCCACTTGGTGCAGATCTTGGAAGCACTAGCTAGCACGGGGAAAATGGGTCTAAAATCGGGAAAGAAGCTACATCCCACACTTCAAAAGCTCAAGGCCCTTAAGTTTCATGATTCTTTGCTTTCCCGTAAAACTCAACCCCAAACCTCTACATCCCTAATACATGCCCCCATTACTTCCCCATCAACCCAGACCGCACTGGTCGAGCGACAAAGTCAGCCAGTGTCACAAACCAAAACCCAACTAAAGCCTGTTCCTAAGCCTACCCTACCCCCTACACCGGTGACTGTATGAGGAACATAGAAGATTAATGAGGATAAAGTGCAATACGATGTAATTGGGAGCTTGAGAAAGCTTCCAGCCCTTCTAAGTATTTATGATGCCCTGCTACTGTCTAAAGACTATTGTATGGCCATGGTGTAAGCCCTTTCTAACTTAGAGGTGTATGATACTGAAGTGGAAACTATTGAGGTTAACTCGACCATTCTGGATGGGTGCCTGACAATCTCCTTTTCTGAAGGAGACTTTCAGTTGGGAGGTAAATTACACAATCGCCCCTCTTCATGAACGGTGAACTACATGCCTACCCTATCAGTAGGATCATGCTGGATGGAGGGTCAGCAGTCAACCTGATCCCAAGAAGGATCCTCACCCGATTGTGATTATTAATGACCTCACTGCTACCCACATACCTTACAAGGTTTCAACAAAGCAGGAGAGAAGCCAGCTGGCACAATACGCCTTCATTTCAAGATCGACGACCTCAACGATGACGCTCAATACCACGTAATCGACACCGATACCTCCTATAATGTCCTGCTTGGTTGCCCTTGGCATCACGATTAGGGGGTGGTTCCATCCACGCTCCACCAATGCTTTAAATACAGTCGAGATGGGAGACAACACACGATCTATGCTGACAAAAGACCGTTCCCTGTAGCTGAGACTCACTATGCCGATGCCAAGTACTATTTCACAGACCCTCCAGTGTCAAAAAAGTCAAAGGATGATGATTGGAAGCCTGTGAGAGAGACGAGACCCTTGTCCCATGATGACATTGAAGATCTGGGGCAAATGCTCACAGACATGTTCAAAGAAGAGGAAAGACAGGGCAAGATCCTCCCTTTGACTCCGATCTACCTGAGTATACCTTGCCACCTCTCCGAGGTCATGGTATCGTCTCTCAAAGAAGAACCTTGCCCCTCTACTTCTAATTCGCCAGAGCAATGCAGTGAGCTAGAAGCAGCTCCTGAGCAGGAAGCCGAGGAGGTAGACCTTCCAGCACTGAAGGTCACCTATACATAGAACAAGCAAAAGGTCCTGCATGTCCCCATCACTCTTCTAGAAGCATAACTGACATACCAACCACCAAAGAAGGTACTCCAAATTTCATCCTCCTTGAACAAGGGGATCATCAGCAGCCAAAAGAAGGTCTTACACTTCTCAGGGGTTGTCGAAGAAGTACAGGCAAACAAGAGTCATCCCTCTAGGTCTCAGGAACAGGACCCCATGGTGGAGTTGAGAAGTGAGGTTCGTAACCTCCAGAGTCAATTGGAGGTCATGTGCATCGCTTCAAAGTACTTAAAGGGGTTTGTCCCTGAGACTAAGACTTATGACGATCTCAAAACTAATGCACCTATAATCGAAGCCAAGGCTCCCCCAGATTGGAGCATCTATAGTGAGAAGGCTCATCAAATCATCAGAACCATGAATTATAAACCCCTGTCTAATCAAACACTAAGGAAGCAACTGCTCCCCCATTCGAGGTCATTAAAGCCACAACAGGCTTTCATAAGTCAAAGCAAGGGGTGGGATATTCTTTTTCGTCTCGCACTAACAAGGGGCGAAAGTAGTAAAACAGAAAAGAGAAGGAAGAATAAAAGAGTCACGTAACACTTGAAGCAAAAAGTGATATTTCATTCATAAATCAAAAAATTCATATAATGGCCAACATTATCAATACCAAATATTTTGTTGACAAAGAAGTTATAAACGAGAGTGTTCACTCAAGCCTTAAGACTGAGCCTGTAATGGTTCTGTTGTGTCCACTTGATGCCGTCCTTCATAGCTGCTAACCGAAGGGGGGGGGGGGGGGGGGTATTCTCCACATGCTAGCTGAGGTGAAAGCGGGTCTCTTCTTATCTCACGGACTGTAGCAAGTAAGCCTTCCAAATCATTGATGTTCCTCTCAAGAATCACCATGTCATCGTCGTTTTCAAAACATGCGATCTATTTAAATATCGAAGGAACCTCTGAAGGCAAGCTCTCAAAATCTGAGTGAACAAACTGTCGCATGATCAAGTTGGTTTTAAGGTTGCCCAGGTGCGCCACTGCGGCATGTACAACAGTTAAAAGCCCAAGGAGGAATCTAAGTAAAGGCCTGACAGAAGGTTATTTTTAAATAGAAGTTGATTCTTCTAAAAATAAAACTGCCCTAGCGTGTTGAGCCACTTTAGTGACATTCTTTTTGAACAAGTCTACACAAGGGATGTCAACATCTATGAGGTTGTCCATCAGCCTCTTCATCAAAAGTGGGAACACAATCAACTCGAAGAAAGAAGCTTGGCTGAAAAGTTGATAAGCACCTCTGAGAAGGTCATGCCTATTGCCCTTGGAAACATTATGGTGATTGAGCCTAGTAACTTGTACAGGGAAAGGTATCTTGGCTTGTGATATGACAAAGCCACCATGAGCGTGCCAAATGAGAGGATGGACAACTTGCCCTGAGAAAGAGGTGAGTACAAAAGCTACACCTACAATAAGTTCCCTTCAAGTAGGAAACATAAGTCCCTCTCTCAAGGTTGCAAGAGAAATCACCCTGTTGCCCATTACTATCAGATCGCAAAGAGGCACCGGCTCATCCTTGCCCCTAGAAACAACAGGTTGAGATGAAGGATGTGGTTCGTTCTCAGTAATGGGAGGCTCTTCGTCTTCGATAATGATAAGGTCCCTTTTTGAAGAGACTTACATTCTAGGAACTTTTGAGGCCTTGGCCGATTGTCAGGAAGACATTTGACTGAGAGGCTTCCACCTTACCGCTGGCTATGCGCAAACAGAAACCAGAATGCAGGACTATCGCTATCCCACAGCCAAGGGGGAAGGCTATCGCCGTCTGCCCACTAAGATGGTATCATCGTCTCACGACCAAGATGTGTTAATGCTTGTGCTCCAACTGTAAAGCACGCGCCACACATGCATTCCTCGAAATATGGACATGCTGCTTAACACTTGTGGCATGGCCTGTCACCGCGCGTGCAGAGGGCGACTGTTCGCCATCTCATGACCCTTCGTCTTTCAATCGTTATGGCCCTGCAACCCTTCGGGTGCCCACCAGCGTTTCCCCTCTTCACCGAGAACTCGCTCCTGTTGATCAGAAAGCCCTTCTCCACTTTCCACTCATCACCAGATCTAGCGAAAAACCATCAAAATCCCGAAAAAGCTTCCCTGTGGCGCTGCGGATCTCCCTTCTCCCTGCTTTTGCACTTCGACAATTCCCCACAAGCTCACCAAAATCTACTAAGTTCCCGGTGAGGCCACTGCTGTTCCTCCTCCTTCTCCTCCAATAACCAAAGGACGGACAGTGTCCTCTAAACTCTCTACAACCTCACTTCAATAGCACAATGACCAAAAAGTATGAGGGAAATAACATGTTCTAATGATTCAAATTCGTCATATAGAGAGAGACAGAGAGAAGGGAGAAACTTAAGAGGATGGTAGAGAGAGTTCGTTGTATAGAGAGAGAGAAGAAAGAAATTTAAAATGATGATAGAGAGTTCGTTAGATATGCATGTTCCAATGCTCTAAATTCATCATATAGAGGGAGTGATAAGAGATAAATTTAAGAGGATGATAGAGAGAGTTCGTTGGAGCAGGCGAGAAAATGATCATGTTTCCTAGATAAGATCTTTCTAAAATTCTATCTTTCTATTTATATATCTCTCTCTTTCAATCAATGCTCTCTCTCTCTTTCTCTCAGTGCCCAACTTCTCAATCCAGGCATCAATTTAGGAATTTATATTTTATTCCTTCATACTCTCTAAGTGATATCATGTTTCCAAAATAGGCTCATTGTAAAATTCTTCTTTCCTAGTAATCTCTCTCTTTCTCTCAACACTCTCCTTCTCTGTTCATGCACTAATTCTATCAAGAGAAAAAGAGGGAAAGAGAGGGGGACATAATTATTTTATCACCTTCCAAATTTTTGGCACATCTCCTAATCACGTCCCATCAAAATTGAATCTTCTTTTAAAACATAATATTCACCATCTATATCTATTGAGAGGGAAAGAGAGAAAGAGAGGGAGGGAGAGAGAATAAGAGATATAAATATGGGGAGAGAGTTAAGGAAATAAATATTTGATTATGGGTTTGAGATTTAAAGAAATAAATGAGGGAGAGAAATATGGCCTTGGGAAGAGGGAGAGAGAAATATTCCATTGGGAAGAGGAGGAGAGAAATATGGGTTGGGAAGAGGGAGAGAGAAATATGGGTTGGGAGGAGGGAGATAGAGAGAGAGAACAAAGAGAGAGAGAGGTATGATGTTGGGAAGATGGAGAGATAATGGAGTGAGAGAGAGACAAAGCAATTATAGTTCATCATCATTGAAAAATAAAAAAAAATAAATTCAAACAAAATAAAGGATATAACATGTTCCAATGATCCAAATTCATTGTATAGAAAGAGAGAGAAAAAAAAAAACTTAAGAGAATGATATAGAGAGTTTGTTGAAGAGAGAGAGAGATAAGAGGGAAATTTAAGAGGATGATAGAGAGTTAATTGGAGATGCATGTTCCAATGCTCTAAATTCATCATATAAAGAGAGAAGAGAGAAATTTAAGAGGATAATAAAAAGGGAGAGAGAAAGAGCATGTTTTCTAGATAAGCTAATTCTAAAACTCTTTCTATTTATATCTCTCTCTTTCTATCAACTCTCTCTCTATTTCTCTCAACGTTCTACTTCTCAATCCACACACCAATTTAGGAACTTTAGATTTCATTCTCTCATGCTCTTTATGTGATATCATGTTTCTTAACTGGGCACATTCTAAAGCTATACCTTTCCATTCATCTCTCTCTTTCTCTCAACGCTCTTCTTGTCTATCCACGTGACAATTCTATCAAGAGCGTAAGCGAGAAAGAGAGGAAAGCATAATTATTTTATCGCCTACCAAATTTTTTGTACATCTCCTATTCACTTCTCCTATAAATTTAACCAATATTCAAAATATATTCTTCACCTTCCATATCAATTAAGAGAGAAAGCAAGAAAGAGAGGGTGAGAGAGAAAATAGAAGAGAGATAAACATGGGGAATGGATTTGAGAAAAGAGAGATTTGATTTTGGAGGAGAGATTTAAGGAAAGAAAAGACAGAGAGATATATGGCGTTGGGGTGAGGGGGAGAGAGAATGACGAGAGAGATGAAAATTATCGTTCATCATCATTGAAAAATAAAAATTACTAAATTAAAACAAAGTAAGAGGAAAATAACTCCAATGACCCAAATTCATTGCATAAAGAGCGAAGAGACAAATTTAAGAGGATGGCAGAGAGCCCGTTTCATAGAGAGAGAAAAGCGAGACATTTAAGAGGATGACAGAGAGAGTTCATTCGAGATGCCAGATTAATCGTGTATAT
>NW_006500144.1:4479949-4521674 GCF_000471905.2 Amborella trichopoda | reverse complement strand
TATATAGTATATATATATATATATATATATATATATATATATATATATATGTATAAAAGAGGATGATAGAGAGAGTTCATTGGAGAGGAAGAGAGAAAGAGCATGTTTCCTAGATATGCTCATCCTAAAGTTCTATCTTTCTATTTATATATCTCTCTCTTTCTATCAATGCTCTCTCTCTTTCTCTCAATGCTTTACTCCTCAATCCACGCACATATTTAGGAAGTTTAGCTTTCATTCTCTCATACTCTATACGTAATATAATGTTTTTTAAATAGGCTTGTTCTTAAATTCTACCTTTTTATTTATCTCTCTCGTTCCCTCATTGCTCTCCTTCTCTCTCCATGCACTAATTCTATCAAGAGTTATAGAGGGAAAAAGAGGGAGGCATAATTATTTTATAACCTTCTAAATATTTGAACATCACCTAATCACGTCCCATCTAAATTTAATCTCCTTTCACATTAAAATCTTCACATTCCATATCAATTGAGAGGGAAAGAGAGAAAGAGAGGGTGAGAGGGAGAATAAGAGAGGGATAAATATGGGGGGAGAGATTTATGGATAGAGATTTCATTTTGAAGAACAGATTTAAGGAAAGAAAAGATGGAAAGAAGTATGGTGTTCAAAAGAGGGAGAGAGAAATATTCGTCAAGATGAGATATAGAGAGAACGAGAGAGAGAAAGGTATAGTGTTGGAAAAAGGGAGAGAGAATGAAGAGAGAGAGGGCAATTTACAGTTCATTATCGCTGTAAAATATAAAACACCAATTTCAAACAAAGTAAAGGAGAAATGACCTGTTGCAATGATCCAAATTACTCGTATTGAGAGAGAGGATAGAGAGAAACTTAAGATGATGATAGAGAGAGTTTGTTGTATTGGGAGAGAGAAGAAAGAAATTTAAGAGGATGATAGAGAGACTCTGTTGGAGATGCCTGTTCCAATGCTTTAAATTCATTGTACTCAAATAGCAAGAAGAGAGAAATTAAAGAGGACGACTGAGAGAATTCGTTGGTGAGGGACAGAGAGACATGTTTAAGCTCAATTTAAAATTCTTTCTTTCTATTTATATATCTCTCTCTTTCTATCAATGCTCTCTCTCTTTCTCTCAACACTCTACTTCTCAATCCACATACTAATTTAGGAAATTTAGATTTCATTCTCTCAAGCTCTCTAGGTTATATTATGTATCATAAATAAGCTTGTTCTAAATTTCAATCTTTCCCTTTATCTCTCTCTTTCTGTCAGCACTCTTCTTTTTCATCCATGCACCAATTCTATCAAGAGAGAAAGAGGGAAAAAGAGGGAGGCATAATTACTTAGTCACCTTCCAAATGTTTTGCACATTTCTTAATCACGTCCCTTCAAAATTTAATCTTTTTTCAAAATATAATCTTCACATTCGATATCTATTAAGAGGAAAGAGAGAGAGAGGGAGAGGGAGAGAGAATATCAGAGAGATAACTATGGGGGGAGAGATTTAAGGAAAGGGAGACTTGATTTTAGGGCAGATTGGTTAGCTGCCTCGATCTTACCCTCCTGGTCAAGATGACCTGTTGGCACACGTCTCGGGTTTCAGGGGAACCCGGGACTTGAGAACGCTCTCTCAAGAACTTTGTTAGGAAACAAGGGCAAGTATACCAACCAATGATAGAGGAATATAATGTGAGGCGACACATACCTCACTTGGGTCTGTGACTCACTCGGGCTGACACGTGTGGGTGCTTTCTTAGATTTTAATGAAAAGCCCCCCGGTCCTTCAACTGGCTCGAAATCGCCTCTCTTGACATGTACTCTCATGATTCTATGATCACACACACATGGGTAATTTATAAGACAAGTGGGCCAAGGGACCCCACATTGTCTTTGGGCGAATGCACACAGTCATGCACATTCGAGAGAAGAGAGAAAAGGTATGAGATGAAGATTGGGGTGATAAGAAGAGAAGAAAGAGATAGAATAGAGGAAAGGAAAGAGAAGAATTCGACCAAGCAGCTAGACTAGCGCAGTCGGTAGATCAGTAAGTGATTGACCCGACGTTATAGCAAGATAGGCATGGTAACTCAGACCGACACGGAGGTAATACTACTCAGTGACAGAATGAACACTAACCAACCTGACACGATGGTTCGCCTGTCGTGGCAGCAAGATGGGCATAGTAACGTTTACCGGCACAGTGGCAATACTGCTCGACGATAAGACTACCATGGCAGTGCTAGACTTAGCCTCCCTTGATCAAACGAGAGGGAAAGAGAGAGGGAGAAGAAAAGAGATAAGAAAGGAAGGAGAGATAAAAGAGATAAAGAAAGATAAAGAAGTGGAAAAGAAGAAGAGAAGAGAAAGAAAAAGATGGGAGATTAAGAGGGATAACGAGAAGAGAGAAAAAAAGAAGAGAAGAAGGGAGTAGAGTAGAAGAGAAAAGAAGAAGAAAAGAGGAGAAGATAATAAAGGAGGAAAGGGAGAGGAAAGAAGAAGAGACGGAAAGAGAAGAGCAGAAAGGAAGAAGAGCAAAGAGAAAGAAAGGATGAAAGAGACAGGAGAGGGAAGAAGAGAGAGAAAGAAGAAAAAGAAGAGAGAAGAAAGAAGAGAGAGAAGGGAAGAAGAGAGTCGAAGGAAAAGCGAGAAGGAAGAGAGAGGGGAAGAAACATAGACAATGATGAGCTTCCATCATCCATGATCGAGGAGAGATAAGAGAGAAGGAAACATGGATGACGATGGGCTTCCACCGTTCATGATAGAGGAGAGAGAATGAAGAAAGAAACATGGACGACAATGGCCTTTGTCATCTATGACATAGGAGAGAGAAAAAGGAAGAAACATGAACAACGATGGGCTTCTGCTATCTATGATAAAAAGAGAGAGAAGAGAGAAGAAAAAACGTACGGTGATGGGTTATGTCGCCCATGATAGAGGAGAGAGAAGAGAGAGAAAAACATGAACATCAATGAGGTCCCATCACTCATGACTGAAGACAGAGAACAAGAAAAGAGAACATGGATGGCGATGGGCTTCCACCATCCATGACAAAGGAGAGAGAAGAGAGAGAAAAAAAACATGAACGGTGATGAGGTCCCATCACTCATGACTGAAGAGAGAGAAGGAGAAAAGAGAACATGGACGGCTATGCACCTCCGCCATCCCTGTCAGAGAAGGGAGAGAGAAAGAGAACATGGACGACTATGGGCCTCCACCATCCATGATAGAGAAGGGAGAGAGAAAAGAGAACATGAACGACGATGGGGTTTCGTTGTATAAAGAAGGGAGAGAGAAAGAGAAGATGGAAGGTAATGGGGTTTCGCCATCTAGGATAAGAAAGGGGGAGAGAAAGGGAACATGGACAGTGATGGGGTTCCATCATCCATGACAGAAGAAAGGAGACTTGAGAGAGAAAGCAGAAGACACTCGTAGCGATGCATCACTATGCACGACATGAAGACAAAGGAATTTGGACAAAGGCTCCGCCCGTCAATCAGATTAAGGCCCAGCTCATTATGTACGTTCCAAGAGGTGGAGGACATCATGCCTAGTAATAGGCTCCACCGTGCACGAATAGAGAAGAGAGAGAAAGGAATAAGGGGAAAGAAAGAAGGGATAGATTCAGAAAGAGAGGCGAAAGAAAGGAAGGAAAGAAGAGAGAGAAAGAAAGTGAAGGCAAAAGATTAGGAAAGGGAGAGAAAAGATTAGGAAGGAAAGAGTGGTGATTAAAGAAAGCGCAGAGAAAAAGAAGAAGGGGATGAAAGACACGCACGACAATGGCCCACTACTACACATGTTGAGAGAAGAACATGAAAGATAGAGGAAGGATGAGAGACAAAGATGGAGAAGAGGAGAGAGAGACAAAGAGGAGGGGAGAGAAAGAGAGAGATTGAGGTGAGAGGAGGGAGAAAGAAAGATGAGATAAAGATGAGAGGAGAGAGAAAGAGAGACGAGATAGAGATGAGAGGAGAGGGATATAGGGAGAATAGAGGAGAGAGAAAGAGAGAGAAGAGAGGAGAAGAGAGAAGAGAGGAGAAGAGAGAATGAGATATAAGGAGGAGGAGAGATAAAGTTACCTTTATTCAAGGGGTACCAGACTTTTTCTTCTCTCTCCTCCCCTCTCTCCAAGATGTGCCACATTTTCAAGACTAAAACTCTTAAATTTTATTCATGAAATTGAAGATTGAGGGAAGCCTTTTACCAGTAGGTTTAACACGTATTTACAGAATTGGGCACAAACATGGGTGGATACCCAAAATCTAACGTAATTGATGATAATTAAAATTTATTTGAATTAAAGAAAAATCTAAAAATAGGGCAAAATGATGTTTTTGCCCCTGCCCAACAATACATGAAATTCCAAAACAGTCCCTGCTTCTGCCCTAGAACGTGCATGATCTTCCATGGATGATCCGGGATTGCTCCGATGCCCGTTTTGCCAAAAGATGATAACTTTATCATTGGACTCCACATGACGATCGATTTAACATCAACTTTGAACCACAGATCGTGTTTTTAGGCCACGATCATTTGACTCAAAATTTAGATGAATCTTGAAAACTTCTGATCAATAGTGTGCTCGTTTCCTAATTTTTTTTCATGATTTCTTCATTGTATTGCATTGAACATGCCATCACTATCGTGTTACAATAAACGTAGCTTGATTTAGTGCTTGAACGAAGATTTTGCACTTTTGGGTTTTTAACCAAAATCTAGAATCTTGCGGCTGAAATTTATAGCAAGTTTATCAGCTTAATTTGTGGAATCCGACCTTTCATCCCGCATAGGATTTAGACTACTTGTATCCTTGGACCTTACTCAAGTGATGGAACTGGTTCGCGTTAATCCAATGTGCTAGCGTCGTGATATGGTCGCTCGAGAGAAAGGTGTCGCCGTTGACTTTCCCGTAACTTTTACCACGAATAACACACTTCCCTCTTGATTTTCTCCCTGCTTGGGCTTCATCACGGGTGTGCCAAAATATTGAAATGCTAGTCTTGGCAATACGAACATTTCAAAAAATTTGAGCACGATCCGACTCGACACGAGTGAGATATGGCTCCCGAAAGTCACTACCTGAAACTGGGAAAACAATAAGCATAATAGTGAGTTGTTGTAGGGAGGGCGCATCGGAATAGTTGTTTGAACACATTTTTCAGCACCTTGCATTCTAGATGTAAAATAAAGAAGAAGTCGGTTAATATAGCCCTGATATACAGTGTAATTTGTTACATTCTCAGAATTGCCCAAGAATAAGTGAAAAATGTTCCTAAGAACTTTAAAAGGCTACCTGTCAAGTTTCTTCATAATCCAACATGTCTAAGACAATGCAGACAAAGAAACAATTTCAAAAAAATCAACCTCTAGTAGATCTCATAACTAGAAATATATTTTTGGAGCGTTAAATTGATGTGGAAGCACCGCCATTGGATCTGGCATGGTCGAAAACCTTAAGGGTCAAGTTTCACATTAATCGAGTGCTCTAAGGAAAATTTATGGGTAAAATATTGAAATGGGGTACGCCACACACCATTCCCGTGCACCCACCCCGCACTAAATCACCATTAATGGTGACTGTTTTTGTAGTTTCGAGTAGTGACTTCATGTTGCAACATCTCCCTCGTTCTGAGTCGGATCTTGCTCAAATTGTTTGAGCGTGTTCGTCTCACCAAGATGAGCGTTTTGATATGTGGATCGCCTTGTGATGATGCCTGAGCAAGGGGAAAAGCTAGAGAGAAGTTGGTGATTCATGGTAAAAGGTGCTAAAAATTCAACATTGAAACGTCTCGCTTGAGTGGCCATATCACGGCTCTTGCACAACATATCGATACAAGACCAGTTCCATCATGTGCGTAAGGTATAAGGCTTTGTCTGGTCCGAACCCCGTATGTGATGAACGGTTGGATTTCATACGTGAAGCCGATAAACTTGCTGCAGATTTTGTTTGTCGGATTTTAGATTTCAGCCAAAACTCAAGGATTGCAAAATCTTCGTCTGGGCATGAAATCGAGCTGCGTTTGTTGCGACACAATCATGATGGCATGCTCGGTGCAATTTAGCAAAGAAGCCAAAGGAAAACATCAAGAAACAAACACGCTATCGATTAGAAGTTTTCAAGATTCATCCAAATTTCTAGTTGTGTAATTGTGGCCTAAAAACAGGATTCATAATTCGAAGTTAGTATCAAATCGATCGTCATATCGAGCCCTACAAGAAAGTAATAAATCCTTCGACCAAACGGACGCCGGAGCAACCCCGTATCAGTCATGAAAGATATCGCTCGTTCTAGAGCAGCAACGAGAACTGTTTTGGAATTTCATGTATTGTTAGGCAAGGGTAAAATCATCATTTTGCTTCTATTTTTAGATTTTCCTTTAATTAAAAAAAGTTGTATTTTTGGCATTTAGGGTAGATTTTGATTAATCCACCTATGTTTTGATAAAAGTTTATATATATCATGTTATATCATTATACAGGAGGGACCACTTGGCTCAATAAAATTTCAATTTTTCTTCTTTGTTAGGCCACATTTTGGGAGAGAGAGGAAGGAGAGAGAAATTTTTGAGTTAGTGCCCCTAAGCTTAACGTAAATCTCTTTCTCTCTCTTCTCTTTCTCTCTTTCTCTCTCTTCTCTTTCTCTCTTTTCCTCTCTTCTCTTTCTCTCTTTCTCTCTCTCTTCTCTTTATCTCTCTTTCTCTCTATTCTCTTTCTCTCTCTTCTCTTTCTCTCTCTTTCTCTTTGTTCTCTTTCTCTCTCCTCTCTCATTCTTTCTTTTTCTCTCTCCTCTTTCACAGACAGTGGAACCCCATCGCCGTCAGTGTTTCACTCTTTCTCCTTCTCTTCATCTCTCTTTCCTTCCCTTGTGGTCTCGTATGACCACGACCCTCCTCTTCCCTCTTTCGTGCAGTCCCTCACGACGACAACTTTCTCCTTTCCCTCCTTTTGGTCTAGCATGGCCACAATTTATCTCTTTTCTTAATCTTTTATCTCTTGCATGTCCACCTGCTCCCAATGCACCCTCGGGTCCACTTCCTCTTTCTTTCTCTGGTAGTCCCTCAAGTCCACCTCCCTTCCCCTTCTTTTGTTGTGTACCCTCATATCACCCCCCATTGTGTCCTCGCATTCTCTATTTCTCTCTCATGCTCTATGGTCGCATGTGAGCACCATTTCCAAAAACTTTTCTTCCCATTGCCATCTGTGCAACCAACCACGCCACCAGGTCAACCTAACTTGGAGAGAGAGATCGAGGCATCTAATCAGCAAGGCAACTCCACTGAGGACACACTACCCCATCGTTGGATCGTTTTTGTTTTGCCTTCCTTTCTTTTTATTCCTGTTCACTATACACACACCTGTCCTTGGGGTTGCTTAACCCCTTCATCCGAGTTGGGGGTTTCATAATCCTCGCACTCGTAAGTCTTCATCAGGAACAGGTTCTACGAACCTCATTCCCGACCATTCTCTTGAGGATCAACCTTGTGTCGCGCTTCAAGATAATCACTTGCAAAGAGGTGAGGATGGACTTAAACGTCCCTCTCTCCCTAACTTCCTTGCCATGGTGGACCCCTTGCCAATGCGCCCTGGATTGGTGGCACACATGCCGCCACAAATAGAACGCACCCTGCTACCGATAACTCACTTGCCAGTCCCACTGCTCGGGGCAGCTTGAAGGCCGCCCCTCCCTCTCCCATGATTGGCTGTCCATCTGTCGTTGTTCTTGTGGGTCACCACGAGGCTAGCCCCATTCTTTATCCCTCATAGCCCATGTAATAGGATGCTCAACACTAAGAGGAGGCAGCTCTGAAGCCACCACCACACATAAACTCACCAAAGCTAGTGGACCATCCATTCTAGTTACCACTCGAGGCAACCCTTAGGTTATCTGGGGACATTGTCAAGGTTTGTGTCTTCATGAAACAAGCCCTGCACCTTTTTTACATGCACATCGCACCACTCAAGGCATCCCTCAGGTTACCTCAAGACACTGTTAGGGTTCGGGTCTTCTTGAAACTAGCCCTGCACACCACTTACATATGCACTGCATCGCTCGGGGCAGCCTTGTTGCTGTGTTTGCTCGAGCACACGAAAGGAAACCTCTTAGTACCCCCTCCCAACACATGTCTATTCACTCTGAGAGGGATAGTCACACGGCCATTCCATCACACACACAGGCTCATGGCTTCGGCCCTCTTAAGGCTGGACACGGTACTCGAGCCTGGGTTGAACCCTAAATCCCCCAAAGTTCTTCTGCAAGGGGAGCACACGCGTCGATCCCCCCACCCTCCCTAAGCACACCTTTGCATTGTGCACACACACATGGATCTAGCACTCCACCCAGTCCTAAGGGCAATCACGTGAATGGGTTGGAAGAATAGTTCGCCTTTGCTTGATGATAGTTTTACCGGGGCATGATGAAGGGGAACCATGGTCTGGCTCGTAAATGGGGTCGGGAGACCGAGATATTAAAGGCCCATCTTAGGGGCAAAGGAAAGAAAGTGATTGAAGACTTCCCTTCCAATGAGGAGAACCCATTCTTCCCTCTCATTCCCCTTGATGCGGATGATGCTAGAAAAGCATGGCGTGAGGTAAACACCAGAAAGATTGATCGAGGCATGATGAAGTATGTTACCTATTAAGATCCAAGCTTGATTATGGGCAATGATGAGTCTCCAGATGGGGCAAAGAACCACTCTGACCCCAGTGACCCCATCAATCCTTAACCAGTTCATCCATCATTTGATCAAACTCCTGAGCTCTTTTCAAGTCGGGGTACTGAGAGTAAAGGCATCTCTTAGCATACTGAACTCGGCACAACTCATGTCCCCGAACCAGTTTGCCCTAGACTCCTATTAAGTCAAGAAGTACTGCTGCTGGGTAGTCCCGATGTCACAAATGAGACAGAAGTCGAACCCACAGAGGGCATTGCCCATGATCCCTTGGTGGTGGAAAGTTTGAACTATGAAAGGACTGGTCTTCTTTCCATGATGCAAGAGGATGATCCACCAGCTACTCCCAAGGTCAACCTCGACATCCTAGCTTCCCATGATGAAACTGAAAAGAGAACGGATACCATTGAGCTACTTCAAAGAGCTAAACAGCTCACTATTGAGATCGATCTCATAAAAAAGAATGAGACTTTGCCGTCGTTCACCCTTTCCTGGCCTTCATCGGGATTCATCCTAGAATCTCAGATAAGTGATGAACTCCCCCCCGCTCTGGGTAGTTCTAAGGATGTGGCCTCCCTTAGTCTCTCTCAACCAGATATTCTTACTGTTGATGAGAGTTTGTTACTCTCATTCGAGGACAGCCTCTCCCCAGTACTGGATGGGATGAGCTGCACTCCCCTTATTGGCAGCCCCACTGAAATGGCTCCTCCATGCCCTGAAGGCACCATGATTCCTCGTAAAGCCAGCTGCATGCTTCCCCCATGTCATGTGTGTTTCATGTGCGCTCTCGACAAAGACAGTACGACCTCATCCTATGAGGGTTTCACATTCTTGTTTGGTGATGAAGAGCTCAATTCTGATGGAGCGACATCCCTCGTCCTCTTGCATCGAATGACTTCTACCTCTGATGAGATCTCATCACTCTCATTCGAGGAAAATCATTTCCTGATAGAGGATGAGATGGACAACATTCCTTTCGCTGACCATCCCGATGAAATCACACCTCCAGCTTCGAAAAACGCCATGATTCTTTGCGGGGCTGACTACATACGGCCTCCATGTCTTGAAGACGTCATGACTCCATGTGAGGCTGATCATGTGCTCAGCCCGTGTCTCAAATACTTCTCCCCTAATGATGATCAAATGACCTCACCTTCTTGTGAGAGTTTCAGATTCTCATTAGATGATGAGGATACCTAAGCCTCGGAAGATGGAGAGAACCTGAAGAAAGGCTCAATGACCTTCATTAATAATGTTGTCAAAGCAGCGGCAGTTGAGCATATGGTTCAGAACTCCATTAAGAAAGAGGCATGTAGTGAGCAAACGTTATTAGAGTGTACTGCCCCGAATGAAAAAGAAGCTTTCGAAGCAATCGGCCCCAAATCCTCTGTTATCTGTTTGCTTCCCAATGGTGAGCAACCCAATCCTTCAATTGAAGAAGAGCCCTCAAGCATGGTGATTAATGAAGCATCAGAATTTTATGGAGATGAGATTGTCAAGATTAAGGCCATATTGAGGAAGTTACAAGCTGAGATGAGATCAAAAGATGAAATGATGGAAACTTTACTCCAAGAGGTATTGGTGTCTCATAAGCTTAAGCGTACCCCCTCGGGGCATCAAACAACACCATCAGAAGAAAGGGTACTACCACCCTCACCTCCCTCATTGTCGCTCTCCTCCCCATCAGCTCAGGTTGGGAACGAAGAATTACTGAAAGGCATAGTAGCCGAAGCATTGAAAAAGTACGGTATCCCAGTGATGGAAGAGCCGAATCACTATCAAAAGCCTTACCCAGTGTACGTTGGCCAAATTCCATTTCCGCCTGGCTATCAAAGATCTGACTTCCCCAAGTTTGACTGTACTAGCTCATCGCAGCAACACATAGCCCATTTCAATGTAGCCTGTAGCAATACAACGAACAATGAGCGTCTATTTCTTCGGCAATTTGTGGGAACCCTTATAAGAGCAGCATTCAAATGGTACTCTCAGTTACCACTAGGATCAATCTCATCATGAGCATAAATGGAGGAAGAGTTCCTTAAGCGCTTATGTGACACAGAAAGGAATCTCCAACTCTTAGAACTTTTTGAGGTGAAATAAAAGCCACACAATCCAGCCATCGAGTACATCGAAAGGTGGTGCAATCTTGCCATCAATCTGGCCACACTAATAGGTGAGCCTCAAGAGATAGAGTACTGCATAGATGGGATGCACCAAGAATTGGATCGTTATGTCACTTCATCATGGCCCACTACACTCACCAAGATGGCCAATAAGGCAGTTCAAATTGAAGGTTTTCTCAAGCACCAAGAAAGTATATCTAGACCCTTCGCATCAGTCAAAGATGATGATCAATTATCAGCTGCCATAACAAATGCTATGCACTCCTCAAGCCAAGGACGGCACGAGGATTACTCCTTTGACAAGTTATGATCCTCAAGCTGCTTGAGACTCTCTTATCAGAGGGGATGATCGAGCTACCCGTGCTGAAAAGATCGAGGGAACTTGGAAGGGAAAGTAAGCCCAATTATTGCCAATATCATAGGAGACTTAGTCATAGCACTGAGGAGTGTCGTGCCAGTAAGGACATCATCCAGAATTTCATAGACATGGGAAAATTGAACTTGGGGCCTGATTCTACATGTGATCTAGTGCCACACACGGTCCAAGCTATACGACCCTAGACTATAACACATGTCCTAGTGGCACAACGTTAAATTACACAACATGCAAATCTCGGACGCAAGACCTTAAACATGCCCTCAAGGCTTGGCGGATGACCTTTAAACACGTCAAATTGATGGTTACGGTGGCATGACCTTAAACATGCTTATGTAAAAAATAATAATAATAAAGAAATAAGAAGATGATGGGCATGAAGAAAACTCGCAAGGGCGTCATGGGTAAAAATGTCAAAAAACAATGACGGACTTGGTGTGCACCCCCAAAGACCACCATGGGCAAAATATGTCAAAAGGAAAAAAAAAGAAAAAAAAAACAAAAGACAGTCATAAGGAAAACCCGCAAGAGCACCATAGGCAAGACTGTTAAAATAAAGGGGGTGTGGTGAAAACCCTTCCGGGCACTCACTCTCAAATGATGTGCGTGTTGATACTCTCATACAGGTCATCACAAGTAAAAATGTCAAATGTACCTGTAGCAAGATGTTAAAACTGCACGATATATAGTCCATTCGCATGACTACAAACTTCTTCATGTTCCTACATGTCTCCATGGGGTTACCGCAATACACTCTCCTTTACATCCCATACTACATCCTTCTTCATAAGCCCTCGGTGAAAGGACACCATCCCTCCAAGGTGTCCTCCCTAATCAAGGTGTACTTCGGCTGTGACTATGAGGATTCGAAGCAAAGTGTGCATTTCAAAGCGTCCGCACGCCTCTACAACGCCATATCTCAGAGAGGCATACCGTAGTTCCGACTGTGAGGCTACAAACCAGAGCATGCAACTGTCTCACAGATTAAGAGGCATACTGCAGTTCTAACTATGAGATTCCAAAGTGCAACCACCTTTACCAAAGCTATATCCTAAGGAGGTGTACCACAATTTCGACTGTGAGGTTTTGAAGCAAAAGCGTGCAACCGCCTCATCGATAAAGAGGCATACCACAATTCTAATTGTGAGATTCCGAAGCATGCGACCGCCTCTACCAATGCTATATCTCAAAGAGGCGTATCATAGTTCCGACTGTGAGGATTCGAAGCAGAGCATGCAACTATCTCATCGATAAAGAAGTGTACCACAGTTCTAACTATGAGATTCCAAAGCATGCGACCGCATCTAGAAATCTATATCCCAAAGAGGCATACCACGATTTTCATTGTGTGACTTCATAACATTTTGTCTGATAGGGCCTTTCACCATCGAGCTCCCATTTCCCCAGCTAAAATACACTATTCATAGCTTTTCTAAGCCTCCATAATGCATCTTAAGTGCCCATGACCCCACTTCTTGTCATGCGTGCCCCTACCTCTACAACGGTCTAAAGTGGGTGAAGACCTTAAACTTTCCCTCAACACGTCCAACAAGGGTGAGGACTTTTAAAAGCACCCCTTGGCGGTCTATTCAGGGCACACGACCTTAAAAGACCTTTCCCCATGAGGTCGGATTAACCAGGGTAGTTGCTCTTAAGCCTGAGCCCGAGGTCCTTTGCAGGTCGCCACTTGCACGCATCTCTCGTGCGCACGTCCCCTCAACTGCCGAGTGGGCTCCTTCTTCATCGCCGCGTATGCACCACCATCATGAATGCCTCACCGACGTGCATGCTACCAATGAGCATGTCACTGTCGAGCATGTCATCACCGAATAAGCTACCGTTGTGTATGCTTCATCTCCGAGCATGCTACCACTGTGCTTGCTTCATCACCGAGTATGTTATTACCATGCGCATTCTCAAGACATTCCCTCCTACTACCAAGCATGTCATCATTGTGCACGTCACATCATTACCCTAGTAGGAGGTACACCTGTGCTACATCACATCATCCCCAGTGGAGTTAGGTGTATTCTAAGAAAAAAGGGGTCATGCTTACCTCTGCAATCCCCAGTGGGTTTGCTTTGCACCAAATCATTATCTTATCCCAAAGGAGTTGGGTTACCTTCCATAGCCTATCCTCCTTGGAGTCTCACTCAAACCCTAGTGTAGTAAGCTCTCATTTCCATCCCTCATCGGGCCACCATCTCCATCTAAGCCCTCTGCTTGGGTATTACCTTAACCATTTTATCCCTAAGGAGTCGGATTTCCATCCACATACCTATTCCCCATGGATTTTCAACTACATGGTGACCAACACAATGGCCTAGGTGCACGACCCTAAATTGCATGGTCCAAACTATATGACCTTAAACTGTAGCGGAGGTCTAGTTGCATGACCTTAAACTGCATGGTCCTAACAGCATGACTCTAAACTGTATAGCCACAGTCCAAAATATACGATCTTAAATTGTAGCGGAGGTCTAGTTGCATGACCTTAAATTACAATGTCTAGACAGCTTGACTCTAAACTACACGGTCTAGCCACAGTCCAAGCTATACGAGCTTTAACCATAATGCACATCCTGACCGCATGACGTTAAACTGCTTTGTATAAGTCCTGGATGCATGATGATAAACATGCCCCCACACACGTGCACATGCCCTTTACGAGCATCTTCACGCACGTCTTTCCTAATCGACTCGATCGTATGGGCACCATCTTCATCAAACCCTCATTAAATCCATCTTTCTACGTTATCATCGTATATTACTCCCCAGTGAGTTTCACCCACGCTCATAAAACGATGAGCCATCCCACCATCCATACTCGTCGTTAGCTAGTGGGTCCCCACTTTTCACCTTCCATCAATACATCATCCATCTTTCATAGGCAGCCGTGTGCTATCTCCCCAAAGTGAGTCAAACCACCACCATACTCAGTTCGTGGCCTCCACAGACAGCCATCCATCTCCACCATGGTCCAGCTATATGACCTTAAAATTATAGTGCACGTCCTGGCCGTATAACATTCGAAGTGTTCGCACAGGTCCCAAAGGCATGACCCTAAACACCCCTTCACCAAAAAAAAAGGAGAAAAAAAAGAATAACGGGCATGGTGTACACTTAGTCAAGGGAACACCATTAGTAAAATTGACGGACGGGCATGGTCATGAAACCATGAGTAAGAGAGTTATGTGAAAATAAAAACCCGGGAATGGTGAAAACCTGAAAGGGCATCGTGAGTAAAAATGGATGAAAAGGGTGGACATGGGCAAAACGTCATGGGTAAAAGAGCCCCTAAAAAAAGGAGGTTCATGAAAATGGTCTCTGCGGTGCCACTTCCCAAGTCTTAGTGAAAACCCGTAAAGGGCGCTTAGACCAATAAGCAGGTTGATCTTGCATACGCCTCTCTAGGCAGCTTCAACTAGCATTCAAAAGAAAAATCCCTGGTATTGGAATGCCTTGATACGAAAACCCAAAAAGACGAGCATCAAGGAAATATTTTGATAGCCAGAGTCCATTCGCAAAAGGATTCAAAGGATAGAAGACTCACCAAGAAGGCAAGACAAGTCTCATGAAGAAGAGCACCATTCCCAAGAGGTCACTAATGCACTCTAAGATGTTAAAGAAGCCCTAAGAACGCTAAGTCAGCCAGACCTTGGACCTGTTATGCAACAACTAGGATTGAACCCGCATGGGCCGTCTCGGGCAAAGAAGAGAGGTATTCTTCTTATTAAAACTGCTCCGCAGAAAGCAGGGTTGAGCTCAAATTCGGCCACCTCGTAAATGAGGTACCCTGCTTGCCAAGGACATTTTAGTGCACAAAGAAGATGACCGTCAACAAAAGGCCCTTTAGCTGACCATCCAGAATGAGCAACAAAAAAAAGAAACCCAGAACAAATGGGAGGAAGTGCCCTTAAGCATGACACTTGGCCACCAGACAGGCTTAATTCTGACCAACGAGGTCCTTAAAAAGTCCTAAGCTGTCAGAATCACAAGCAGTCCCTTGAGGGTGAGAACTTCGATAGAATCCCTCAACAAGCTCTTCTCCTGTGAAGCATCCAAACGTCTGAGCATCCTCATTATAACATTCTGTGGATATCCCCTCGACATTCAGATGGTCCTGTGCCTTGAAAGAAAAAAGTAATAAAATTGAGGAAATTTTTTGAATTTTGTCCTTCTCTTCTCTAGAAGAACAACATTCGATGGGGCAAGCTGTTTGAACACATTTTTCAGCACCTTGCATCTCCGATGTGGAATAAAGAAAAATCAGGTCAATAATGCCCTGATATATAGTGTAATTTTTAATAGTCTCAGAATTTTTCCAAAATTAGTGAAAATGTTTCTAAGCACTTCAAAAGGCCACCTACCAAGTTTTGTCATAATCCGACTTGTCCAAGGCAGTGCAAACAACGAAACAATTTCAAAAAAATCAACCTCTAACACCCTGAAATAGATCCCATAACTAGAACTCTATTTTTGATGTGTGAAATAGTTGTGGGACCACCGTCATTGGATATGGCATGGTCAAAAATATTTAGGGTCATGTTTCTGCTTAATCGGGCGGCCTAGGACATAGTTATGGGTAAAATATTGAAAAGGGGTGGGCCACACACTATTCCCTAGCACCCTCTATGCACCAAATCACCATTAATGGTGACTATTTTTACATTCAGGTCATCACTTATAGGAGCCATATCTCCCTCCTTCTGAGTCGTATCGTGCTCAAATTTTGTGAGCGCATTTGTCTCACCAAGACGAGCATTTCAATATGTGGCACTTCCCGTGAAGACACCCGAGCAGAGAGAAAATTTAGAGAGAAGTTGGTGATTCGTGGTAAAAGTTACAGGAAATTCATCAGCGACACGTCTCGCTCGAGCGTTCATTTCATGACGCTCGCACAACAGATCGACACGAGACCAGTTCCATCACGTAAGGTATAAGGCTTTGTTTGATGCGAACCCTGTTTGTGATGAATGACCTGATTTCACACATGAAGCCTATAAAGTTGTTGCATATTCCAGTCGCAGGATTTCAGATTTTGGCCAAACCTCAAGGATTGTGAAATCTTTGTCTGAGCACAAAATCGAGTTAGATTTTTTGCAATGCGATTGTGACGACATGGTCGGTCAATTTAGTAAAGAAACCAAAGAAAAACATCAAGAAACAAGCGCACTATTGATCAAAAGTTTTCATGATTCATCTAAATTTTAGGTTGTGTGATCTAGCCTAAAAACGCGATCCGTAGTCTGAAGTTAGTATCAAATCAATCGTCATCCCGAGCTCAACAAGAGAGAAATCATCTTTCGGCCAAACGGATGTCGGAGCAACCTCGAATCAGCAAAGCGTGCATTTCAGAGCGTGCGCATGCCTCTACAACGCCATATCTCAAAGAGGCATACCACAGTTCCGACTGTGAGGCTACAAATCAGAGCATGCAACTGTCTCACTGATAAAGAGGCATACTACAGTTCTAACTATGAGATTCCAAAGTACAACCACCTTTACCAAAGATATATCCGAAGGAGGTGTACCACAATTTTGACTGTGAGGATTTGAAGTGAAAGCGTGCAATTGCCTCATTGATAAAGAGGCATACCACAGTTCTAATTGTGAGATTTCGAAGCATGCGACCGCCTCTACCAACGCTATATCTCAAAGAGGCGTATCATAGTTCCGACTGTGAGGCTTCGAAGCAGAGCATGCAACTATCTCATCGATAAAGAAGCATACCGTAGTTCTAACTGTAAGATTCCAAAGCATGGGACTGCCTCCAGGATTCTATATCCCAAAGAGGCATACCGCGATTTTGATTGTGTGACTTCATACCATTTTTTCTGATAGGGCCTTTCACCATCGAGCTCCCATTTCCCCAGCTAAAATACACTATTTGTGGCTTTTTTATGCCTCCATCATGCATCTTAAGTGCCCATGAACCCACTTCTTGTCATGCGTGCCCCTACCTCTACAACGGTCTAAAGTGGGTGAAGACCTTAAACTTTCCCTCAACACGTCCAACAAGGGTGAGGACTTTTAAAAGCACCCCTTGGCGGTCTGTTCAGGGCACATGACCTTAAAAGACCTTTCCCCATGAGGTCGGGTTAATCGGGGTAGTTGATCCTAAGCCTGAGCCCGAGGTCCTTCGCAGGACGCCACTCGCATGCATCTCTCGTGCGCACGTCCCCTCAACTGCCGAGCGGGCTCCTTCTTCATCGCCGTGTGTGCACCACCATCATGAATGCCTCACCGTCGTGCATGCTACCAATGAGCATGTCACTGTAGAGCATGTCATCACCGAATAAGCGACCGTTGTGTATGCTTCATCTCCGAGCACGCTACCACTGTGTGTGCTTCATCACCAAGTATGTTATTACCATGCGCATTCTCAAGACATTCCCTCCTACTACCAAGCATGTCATCATTGTGCATGTCACATCATTACCCTAGTAGGAGGTACACCTGTGCTGCCTCACATCATCCCCAGTGGAGTTAGGTGTATGCTAAGAAAAAAGGGGTCATGCTTACCTCTGCATTCCCAGGTGGGTTTGTTTTGCACCAAATCATTATCTTATCCCAAAGGAGTCGGGTTACCTTCCATAGGCCTATCCTCCTTGGAGTCTCACTCAACCCTTAAACCCTTGTGTAGTATGCTCCCGTTCCATCCCTCATCGGGCCACCATCTCCATCTAAGCCCTTTGCTTGGGTATTACCTTAACCATTTTATCCCCAGGGAGTCGGATTTCCATCCACAAACCTATTCCCCAAGGAGTTTCAACTACATGGTGACCAACACAATGGCCTAGATGCACGACCCGAAACTGCATGGTCCAAACTATATGACCTTAAACTGTAGCGGAGGTCTAGTTGCATGACCTTAAACTGCATGGTCCTAGCAGCATGACTCTAAACTGTGCAGCCACAATCCAAATTATACGATCTTAAACTGTAGCAGAGGTCTAGTTGCATGACCTTAAACTGCAATGTCTAGGCTGCATGACTCTAAACTACACGGTCCAGCCACGGTCCAAGCTATATGAGCTTAAACCATCGTGCACATCCTAACCGCATGACATTAAACTGCTTTGCATAAGTCCAGTACGCATGATGATAAACATGCCACCACACACGTGCACATGCCCTTTACGAGCATCTTCACGCACGTCTTTCCTAATCGACTCGATCGTATGCGCACCATCTTCATCAAACCCCCATTAAATCCATCTTTCTACGTTATCATCGTATATTACTCCCCAGTGAGTTTCACCCACGCTCATAAAACGATGAGCCATCCCACCATCCATACTCGTCGTCAGCTAATGGATCCCCACTTTTCACCTTCCATCAATACATCATCCATCTTTCATAGGCAGCCTTGTGCTATCTCCCCAAAGTAAGTCAAACCAACACCATACTCAGTTCGTGGCCTCCACAGACTGCCATCCATCTCCACCATGGTCCAGCTATATGACCTTAAAACTATAGTGCACGTCCTGACCGCATAACATTCAGAGGCTTCGCACAGGTCCCGAAGGCATGACCCTAAACACCCCTTCACCAAAAAAAAAGGAGAAAAAAAAGAATAACGAGCTTAGTGTACACTTGGTCAAGGGAACACCATGAGTAAAATTGACGGATGGGCATGGTCATGAAACCATGAGTAAGAGAGTTACGTGAAAATAAAAACCTGAGGATGGTGAAAACCTGAAAGGGCATCGTGAGTAAAAATGGATGAAAAGGGTGGACATGGGCAAAACGCCATGGGTAAAAGAGCCCCAAAAAAAAGGAGGTTCATGAAAATGGTCTCTGCGGCGCCACTTCCCAAGTCTTAGTGAAAACCCGTAAAGGGCGCTTAGACCAATAAGTAGATTGATCCAGCATTCGCGAAAAATCCCTGGTATCGAAATGCCTTGATACCAAAACCCAAAAAGCCAGCATCGAGGAAATATTTCAAAAGCCAGAGTCCATTCGCAAAAGGACTCGAAGGATAGAAGACTCACAAAGAAGTCAAGACAAGTCTCATGAAGAAGAGCACCATTCCCAAGAGGTCACTAATGCACTCCAAGATGTTAAAGAAGCCCTAAGAAGGCTAAGTCAGCCAGACCTTGGACCTGTTATGCAACAACTAGGATTGAACCCTCAAGGGCGGTCTCGGGCAATGAAGAGAGGTATTCTTCTCATTAAAACTGCTCCGCAGAAAGCAGGGTTGAGCCTAAATTTGGCCACCTCGTAAATGAGGTACCCTGCTCGCCAAGGACATTTTGGTGCACAAAGAAGATGACCGCCAATAGAAGGCCCTTTAGCTGACCATCTAGAATGAACAACAAAACAAAGAAACCCAGAACAAATGGGAGGAAGTGCCCTTAAGCATGACACTTGGCCACCAGACAGGCCTAATTCTGACCAACGAGGTCCGTAAAAAATCCTAAGCTGTCAGAATCACAAGCAGTCCCTTGAGGGTGAGGACTTCGACAGGATCCCTCAACAAGCTCTTCTCCTGTGAAGCATCCAAACGTCTGAGCATCCTAGTTACAACAATCCGTGGATATCCCCTCGACATTCACATGGTCCTGTGGCTTGGAAGAAAAAAGTAATAAAATTGAGGAAAGCTTTTGAATTTTGTCCTTCTTGCATCTTTAGAAGAACAACACTCGGTGGGGCAAGCTGTTTGAACACATTTTTCAGCACCTTGCATCCCCGATGCGAAATAAAGAAAAAGTCGGTCAATAATGCCCTGATATACAGTGTAATTTTTAGAAGTCTCAAAATTGTCCCAGAATTGGTGAAAATGTTTCTAAGCACTTCAAAAGGCCACCTACCAAGTTTCGTCGTAATCCGACTTGTCTAAGGTAGTGCAAACAACGAAACAATTTCAAAGAAAGAAACCTCTAACACCCTGAAATGGATCCCATAACTAGAACTCTATTTTTGATGTGTGAAATAGCTGTGGGACCACCGTCATTGGATATGGCATGGTCAAAATCTTTAGGGTCAAGTTTCGGCTTAATCGGGTGGCTTAGAACAAAGTTATGGGTAAAATATTGAAAAAGGGTGGGCCACACACTATTCCCTAGCACCCTCTATGCACCAAATCACCATTAATGGTTACTATTTTTACATTTAGGTCATTACTTATAGGAGCCATATCTCCCTCGTTCTGAGTCGGATCGTGCTCAAATTTTGTGAGCTCATTTGTCTCACCAAGACGAGCGTTTCAAGGATCGAGCTACATTTTTTGCAACGTGATTGTGACGACATGGTCGGTGCAATTCAGTAAAGAAACCAAAGAAAAACATCAAGAAATAAGCACACTATTGATCAAAAGTTTTCATGATTCATCCAAATTTTTGGTTGTGTGATCCTAGCTTAAAAACGCGATCCGTAGTATGAAGTTAGTATCCAATCAATCTTCATGCTGAGCCCATGTTTTGGAATTTCATGTATTGTTGAGCAGAAGCAAAATGATGTTTTTATTGTAGTTTTGGCAATTAGGGTAGATTTTGATTAATCCACCCATGTTTAGGCAAAAGTTTATACATATCACGTTATATTATTGTACAGGGGGGACCACTTGGTTTAATAAAATTTCGATTTTTCTTCATTGTTGGGTGACGTCTTGTTAGAGAGGAAGGAGAGAAAAAATTTTGGGTCGGTACCCTTGGGCTTAACATAAATCTCTTGTCTCTCTTCTCTTTCTCTCTTTCTCTCTTCTTTTTCTCTCTCTTCTTTTTCTCTCTTCTCTTTCTCTCTCTTTCTTTTTATTTCTCTCTCCTCTTTCACAAACGACGGAACCCCATTACCATCCGTGTATCACTCTTTGTCCTTCTCTTCTTCTCTCTTTCCTTCCCTTGTGGTCTCCTATGACCACGATGTTTGAACATATTTTTTAGCACCTTGGGTCCTCGATGCGAAATAAAAGAGAAGCTAGTTAATAAAATCCTGATATACAATGAAATTTCTTATAGTCGTAGAATTTCCCCATAATGGGTTATAATATGCTACCTGTCAAGTTTTATCACAATCTAACATGTCTAAGGCAGTGCAGACAATGAAACAATTTCAGAAAAAGCAACCTTTAACACCTTGAAATGGACCTTATAACTAAAACTCTATCAATGGAGCATCAAACGGATGTGGACCATCGTCATTGGATCCAACATGGTCGAAAACCCATATGGGTCAAGTTTCAGCTTAATTGGGCTCTCCAGGATAAAGTTATAGGCAAAAGACTGAAAAGGAGTAAGCCACACGTTATTCCCGAGCGCCCTCCCTGAACCAATCTCCATTAAAGGAGATTGGCATGCACAACCATGAGCAGCAACTTCGGAGACCCGTATCTCACTCGTTATGAGTCGATCGTGCTCAAATTTTGTGAGCATGTTCGTCTCATCAAGATGAGCGTTTTGATATGTGGCATGCCCCGTGATGACACTTGAGTAGGGAGGAAATTTAGAGAGAAGTTCACGATACGTGGTAAGATTTGTAGAAAATTCAGCAGCGACACCTCTCGTTCGAGTGGCAATTCGACGCTCGCACACCCGGTCGACATGAAATCAATTCCATCATGTGCGTAAGAAGTTTTCGAGATTCATGCAAATTTCAAGTTGCATGATCGTGACCTAAAAACGTGATTTGTGTCTCGAAGTTGGTATAAAATCGATCTTCATGCCGAGCCCAATGATAAAGTAATTGTCTTTTGGCAAAATAGGCACTGGAGCAACCCTGAATCATCCATGAAAGATCACACATATTCTAGGGCAACAGTAAGGACTGTTTTTAAATTCCATGTATTATTGGGCTGGGGCAAAAAAATCATTTTGCACCCATTTTTAGATTTTTCTTTAAATTCAAATAACTTGTAATTATCCTCAATTAGACTTGATTTTTGGCATCCACCCATGTTTGGGCTCGATTCTATAAATACATGTTAAACCTAATTGTAAAAGGTTCCACACTGATGAATAAAATTTGAGATTTTTACTTTGAGATTGTGGGCATGTCTTAAAGAAAGAGAGAGAGGAGAGAAGAAATATTTTGGTACCCTTCAAGTAGGTAACTTTCTCTCTCCTCCTCTCATCTCTCTCTTTCTCTCTTCTCCTCTCATATCTCTTTCTCTTTACTCCTTTTTCTCTCTCTTTTTCTTTCTCTCTCCTCCTGTCATCTCTCTTTCTCTCTCCTCATCTCATCTCCCTCTTTTTCTCTCCTTTCTCTTTCTCTCTTCTCCCCTCATCTCTATCCTTCTCTCTCTTCCTCTTTCTTTCTCTCTCTTCTCTCAACATGCACGGCAGTGGGCCGTTTCCGTGCGTGTCTTTCATGTTCTTCTTTCTGTCTTCACCCTTCGTTCTTTCCTATTCCATCCTTCCTCTCTCCTAATCTTCTTCCCTTTCTTTCTTAATTTCTCTCTTCTTTCTTTCTCCTTGTTCATTTCATTCTCTCTCTACGCCATTCATACACGGCGGAGCCTATCGTCGGGCATGATGTCCTCCTCGAGAACACACCTAGTGAGTCGGGCCTTAACCCGAGTGACGGGCTGACCCTCGGTCTGAGTTTCTTCTATGTCATGGACGGCGCAAGCCCATCGTTGCCCATGTCTGCTCTCTCTTATCATGGACTACAGAAACAGATTACAGTCCATATTTTCTCTCTCTTCTTCCATCTATCATGGACGGCGGAGACTCGTCGCAGTCCATGTTTTCACTCTCTTCTCTCCTTTGTCATGGATGACAGAAGCTCATTGCCATCCATGTTTTCTCTCTTATCATGGACGGCGGAAGCCCATCACCATCCATGTTTTCTCTCTTCTCTCCCTTTTATCATGGATGGTGGAATCCCATTGCCGTCCATGTTTTTTCTCTCTTCTTTTGATCTTGGACGGTGAAAGCCCGTCGCTGTCCATATTTCTTTCTCTTCTCTCTCTCCTATCATGAACAATGGAAGCTCATCGCCGTCCATGTTTCTTTCTCCTCTCTCTCTTATCATGGATGGTGGTAGCCCTTTGCCGTTCATGTTTCTTTCTCTTCTCTCTCTTGTCATGGACAATAGAAGCCCATCGCCGTCCATGTTTCTTTCGCTTCTCTCTCTCTTATCATGGATGGCAGAAGCCCATCGTCATCCATGTTTCTTTCACTTCTCTCTCTCCTATCATAGACGACAGAAGCCCATCACTTTCCAAGTTTCTTTCTCTTCTCTCTCTTGTCATGGATGGCGAAAGCCCATTACCATTCATGTTTCTTTCTCTTCTCTCTCCTATCATAAACGGTGGAACCCCATCACCGTCTATGTTTCATTCTCTTCTCTCTCTTCTTTCTCTTCCTTCTCTTTGTCTTTCTCTCTCTTCCGTCTTCCTTCTCTATCTTCTTCTTTCTTTCTATCCCCTCTTCCCCTCCTCTTTTCTCTCTTCTTTCTTCCTCTCTTCTCTTCCCTCTCTCTTTTCTTTCTTCTTCATCTTTTTCATGTCTCCTTCTCTCCTCTTCTTTCTTCTACCCTCTTCTTCTCTTCATCTTCTTTTTTCTCTCTTCCTTTCTTTTCTTCTCTCTCCTTGCTTTTTCTTCTCTTTTCTTCTCATTTTGTCTTCTTCTATTTTCCCTTTTTCCTCTCTCATTTCTCTTTCTTCTTTCTTCCTCTTTCGTTTGACCCAATGAGGTTAAGATTAGCACTGTCACAATAATCTTGTCATCTAGCACTAATGTTGCCGTGTCGGTCTTAGTCACCGTGTCGTCTTACTGCCACGACAAGCTAGCCATTGTGCCAAGCTGGTCAATGTTTGTTTTATGGTTTAGTAGTAATATTGTTGTGTCGATGTGAGTTACCGTGTCATCTTTCTACCACAATTGGAAGACATTTTTCAGCACCTTGGTCCCGATGTGGAATAAAAGGAGTAACCAGCTAATAAAGCCTAACAAACAGTAGAAATTTCGACAGTCTCAGAATGACCCTATAACTGATCAAGGTCTTCATCAGGACTCTCAAAAGTCTTCTGCCAAGCTTCTTCCCATTTTGACATGTCTAAGAAAGTGCAAACTGAGAAACAATTTTGGAAGAATCAGCCTCTACCACCCTGAAACGGACCCTATAAGTAGAACTGTGCTTTCGATGCACCAAATTACTGTGGGACCACTGCCATTGGATCCAACAAACTTAACAAATGCCAGGGGTCAAATTTCAGCTTAAACGGACATTCCAAGAAGATCTTATAAGCGAAACAGTGAAACAGGAGGAGCCGCACGCTATTCTCGTGCGACCACCATGCAACTCAACTCCATTAAAGGACAGTCGCGAATGGTGACTTGCAAGGCCTATATCTTACTCGGTCCAAATCGTATCATGCTCAAATTTTGTGAGGGTGTTCGTCTCGTTGAGACGAGCATTTCGATATGTGGCACGGCTCGTGATGATTCCCAAGCATTAAGAAAATCCAGAGAGAAGTTGCTGATCCGTTAAGAAAGTTGCAAGAAAATCATCAGCATCGTACCTCGCTCGAGCAGCCAAATCATGTAGCGCATGAGTTCGATCAACGTGAAACTAGTTCCATCGTGCACATACGGTCTAGGGCTATCTCCAGTCCGAACCCTGTAAATGATGAACGGTCGGATTTCGCACTCCAAGCCGATGAAGTGACTACAAATTTTGGTGCCGAAATTCCAGATTTCGGTCAAAACTTCAAAGTTACAAAATCTTTGTCCGAACACAGAATCGAGTTGCGTTTGTTACCACGTGATCCTGACGGCATGCTCAGTGTGATCCAGTAAAGAAATCATAGAAAAAACCTCAAGAAATAAGCACACTATCGATCCGAACTTCCAAGATTAATCAAAATTTCAAGTCGCATGATCGTGCCCTAAAAACACGATCCATGGCACGAAGTTAGTTTCAAATCGATCGCCATGCCCTACTTGAAAATAATCATCTTTCGATCAAACGGGCATCAAAACAACCCCGGATTATCCATAAAGAATCATGCACGTTCTCTGACAGCATAGGGATTATTTTGAAATTCCATAAATTGTTAAGAAGGCGCAAATCTGTCATTTTCACCCTATTTTCCTATTTGTCTTAATTCCGTTAAATCTTTATTTTCAGCAATTAGGTTTAATTTTGATCAATCCACCTATGTTTGGGCAGAACTCTATATATACCATGTACTACCATTGTACGCATACCTGTCATTTATTCGCTAAGGAGAACTTTGCTTAATAAGATTTCTTTTCCTTCTCAATGTTGGCTCACATTTGGATAGAGAGAAAGGAGAGAGAAACTTTTGGATTGGTACCCCTAGGCTCAAGGTAAATCTTTCTCTCTCTTCATTTCTTTTCTTCTTCGCTTACTTCTTCTCTCTCTTCTTTTCTTTCTTTTTCTTCTTCTTCATCTGAGCTTCTTTAGAGGCCATGCATAACAGTGGTAGTACCGTGCATGCCTCTTTCCCTCTTTCCCCCTCCTGTGGCTTCACAGGTCATGCATGACGATGGCAGCACCACGTGCGAGTTGCTTTCTCTTCCTCTTCATTCTCTGCCTCTCCTCGTGAAGCACAAACGACAATGCCTGTAGGGGTCTCACCCTGTTGCGCGCCTATCACAGATGACGATGCCCATCGCCGCCCGTGAAGGGATGTGGCAATAACTGTCACCATCCGCTAGCTTCTCTCACGCCCTCTACGTATCACAGATGACGATGTCTATCACCTCCCGTAAAGTTTCCTTGCGATACCTATCGTCGTCTATGAGCTCCCTTCACTCGCTCGGTGCTTATCGCCATCCGTGAGCTTTCTTCTTACTCTAGGTGCCTATCGCCGTCCATGAGCTCCCTTCCCTCACTCAATGCCTATCGCTGTCCGCAAGCTTTCTTCTTGCACTGAGTGCCTATTGCCGTCTGCGAGTTTTCTTCGTGCGCTCGGTGCCAATCGCCGTTCGCCAGCTTCCTCCGTGCGCTCGGTGCTTATCGTCATGTGCAGGATCCCCTCTACATCACGACCATCATCGTGCGCTACACAAGAAGTTATCACTGTCGGAAAAGGGACGTGCTGCCTTCTCGCATTGCCCATGGCGATGCCACTTGTAGTTCACTGTTTACCCCCATTTTCCATGAGCAGTGGTGTCTAGCGTCGTCGGGACCTCCTTCCCTTGCTGTCTTGTGCCTTCTACTCATACTCCCCCCTTCACACTTGGCTGAGGGTAGACTCGATCTAACATTGCCATCACGATCTGGCTGTCGAACATCATTGCCTCCATGCTGGTCCTTAGTGCCATGCCCGTCTTACTGCCACACCAGATTAAGACAGTCATGTCGACCTTGGTTTCGAGTAGTATTGCCGTCGTGCTGGTTTGAGTTACCGTGTCCGTCTAGCTACCACTCTGAGTCGGTCATTGTACTAATCAAGCTATCTAGCTAGTCTCGTCCCCTTGTCGAGTCCCCTCTTCTTTTCATCACCCTAGTTTCTCACCTTCTCATCCATATGGAGGTGCATTGCCCTAAGACAAGGGTTGGTCATTCGCCCCGCTTGTCTTGTAACTTAACCATAGTAGTGTTGTGCAGAGAACAAGGAGATTGTAGATCAAGGGAGGCGATTTCGAACCAGCTGAAGCAGGTGGGGGGCTTTTCGTCGTGATCTAAGAGGGTGCTCCTGCGAGTCAGCCCGAGTATGTTACGGAGCCAATTGAGGTTGGTCCCCACCTCACATCCAAAATTCCTCTCTCACTAGTTGGACACCTGCCCTTGATCTGTTAATGAGGTTATCGAGAGAGCGATCTTACGTCTCGGGTCTTTCGATCCCAAGACACGTGTCACCTGATCACCAAGATCAGGGGAGGCGAGATCGAGGCACTTAACTAGCTTGACGACTCCACTGTGGACTTATTACCCCTTCGTCGATTCGCTCTTGTTTGATCAGTATCACCTTTTACCTTCAGCACTACTTTTTATGGCATTTAGGTTATTCAACGGGTTCGTCCCAGTCGGGGATTTTCTCATCCCTGCGCTCGTGACCGTCCCAGGTTGCCTCGTTCCCTACACTCCTTCTGAGTCAGGAATCACAGTCCAGCTCCCAGGTGCTTTCCTGGGTTGGTGCAAGAAGGAGTTAAAGGTCCCGAACTCCCCGCTTCCTCGCCCTGGTGGACCCTCTACCAAGGCCCCTTTCATTGGTCGCACGTCTGTTGCTGCACACAATACGCACCCTGATACTGGCAACTCCCTTTCTAGCCATATTGCTATGGTACACCAGAAGGCTGCCCTCTCCACTCTCGTGAAAGGCAAGCGAGTCACCATAGCTTCTGAGGGTTGCCGTAAGGCTACCCCCTGAACTCCCTCACTACTCCGAACCTTTATACTTAAAGGCTCGACACACCGAGGAGGAGACGATACGGCCTCCACCTCTTGTGAACATCTAAAGGCTCGTGGTCCAACAACTCAAGCCACACCTCGGGGCAACTTTCATGCTGCCTCGAACTCATGTTCAAGGCTAGGCCTTCTCAAGAAAGACCCTGTGCGTGCCAAGCATCCCACGCTCGAGGAAGAGCCAATTCTGCGCTTGGTCGAGCACATGAGAGCTGACTGCTCTGTCCTGCCTCTCATCGCACACAGCTTCACCCTGTGAGAGATAGGTTCCTACCCGATCCCTCACAGAAACAAGCACATGGGTCTCAACCTCCTAAGGTCGAACCGACTGAGCAAACCCGGGCTGATGCCCATGTCACCTGGACGGCTAACACTAAAGGTGCACTGACTTTGCAGGTTCCTCCTCGATCTTGACTCAGGCAGAGTCATGAACCAGCTCTTTATTCTGTCACTCTCCCTTCACCAGGAAAGTACCTCGAGACCTGGTACTTAAAGGTTTTCCCTAAGAGTACCATCTTGAGTCAGCCGCCCCAGGTCAGACATGCACCCGGGCCCCACAAGGGAATTCAAGGTAACGACCTGATGTCAGAGAGAGGCCTCCAGCCTCTAAGGAAGAAACCCAAGTTGCCTTCTGTCCTTAGACCCCACTCTCATCTCCAATTAATAGACACAGCCTGCTCATGCTCAAGAAAAGCAGAGTAGTCTAAATCTCAGGCCTAGTTTTGTGATGGAGTCCAACCTCAGGATTAAACATAAGAGAGGTCTGCATATCCTGACCAGAGAAGCCTTTAAAGCAGTTGAGGTCCCCACCCTTGGTGACCTCCTGCCTCATAATCCCTTTTTCCCTCTTCAAATTTCAGAACCTGAGCAGGTCCAAGAATAGTGCTCCATGATCACTGCCTAGAAGCCGCGGTCTCAACACCGTCGAGAACCGGTCCTCACAAGGTCGGCGTACAAGGCTTGAGTCTAGTCACGGCATGGTGAGCCGCTGCAGACCGACTTGCCACACATTACTTTCCAACCCTAGCAGTCCACTACTCCACCTGACTCTGACCCTCCAGAAGAAACGGTTAGTGTCATGGTGATCAACGAGCTGGACGACTCCCAAGAAGAGTAGATGAACTGGTTCAAGATAATGATGTAGTCCATCCTCGAAAAGATGAAACGATTAGAAGCCTTCAAGTCCCCTTCTTCTCACCACGAGACCGATCCCCCATCTGGTGAAGACACCGTTCCAAGGCAAACTCCCCCATAGGTCTCCCAAGACAGCTTTGCTTCGTGTACGGTTTCACAAGCAGATATAAATGTCATGGTGACCCACAGTCTCAAGAACGAGATCCCGGGCATGTAAGAGGCACCGCTTGACCAAAAGTTGTATCCCTTGTACATCGACCAAGTGTTGTTTCCCCCAAACTATCAAAAAGGCAAGCTCCCCTTGTTCAATGGTACTACTTTCCCGCACCAGCGTACTGCTCACTTCCAAGTGGCTTGTCGAGAGATAGTAACTGATGGGAAATCCTCCTTCATCAGTTTGTCGAGATAGTCGAAGGGTCAACTTTCTAGTGGTATGCTCGGCTGCCTCCAAACTCGGTGCACACATTGCAAGAACTAGAGCGATCAACTCAGTCTGCATAGAAAGCCTAGCACGCCACCATGAGAGGTCACAACAATAGTCTGCAAGCTCAAGAAACAATCGGGGCAATGGTAGCTCGTGGACTAATACCCGGGGCAACCCACCAAAAGGAGTGATCAGCATAGCCGTCATTATAAGTGATCCAAAGAAAGCTCCCTTCCAAACTTTGGATCTCTCCAAATGGGTAAACATAGCGAAAGCGCCAATAGTCGTACAACTTTGTACCCCCACCAGTGAACCTTAATCGGGATAATTAATGGACCAGACATTGAAATAAAGTCTACCCCTTAGAGAAGGAATGAGTCTATGCACTGCTCCGATTATTGTTGGAACAGAACATGATCGAGCTTCTGGAGACCAAGTTCCCTGATCAAGCCAGACTCGATATCCAGGAAAATTACTTTTCTTACCATCGAAAGATCAACCACCCCACAGAGGATTGGTACATATTAAAAGACATTATAGAGGCCCTGATTCAGTAGGGCCAAGTAAACCTTAAAGAGTTAAAAAAGGCATTCGAGACGGTAGAAGCCTCCCACACAATAATAGTTCAAGTGGAAGGCGAAGCTTCTGATCTCCTTTACACCTTGTTTATTATGATGCTTCAAGAAGGCCTTGTCACACCAAAACTGGCAAGACAGCCTCGACGCCTCGCTCAGGGAACTGAGAACCATTGGTGCCCGTACCATCAGATATGGGTCCACGACTAAAGCGAATGCTCCAGTTTCCATAATATAATCGCAAAGAAACTACACGGATGCCATTACAACGTTCTAGAGAAAGATTCCCAAACCACTGCTCCACCAGTACGAGGGGACCTCCTGACACAAGTCCTAAGTGAAGATGACTCAGATCCTGTTGAACCCTCAACTTCTCAACCATGGATAGTCCATCATGGGCGAAATAGACTCAAGTCCTTAAGGTAAGAAGTAGTTCGTCAAGCTAGGGCAGTTCATAAACCTAATGAGATGGATCAACCGCTGCCAATAAAAACCAGGAGAAGACGGGCACCAAGGGCTGCTCTCCGGAGAAAAAAGACTGCTCAATCGCCAATTCAGTAAGAATTTCTCAGGCCTCTTTCGTCATTACCAACCATGTAGGATTTCATCCCCGGTATGATCTTCCTCACTTCCTTACCCCATCAAGAGGATGTACCTAAGTGATCTTCTACTCAGAGTACGTTCAATGAGGGTGATGACGTTAAAAGCACTCCCCAACGGTCTAAGCAGGGGAAAGGCCTAAAAGACTCCCTGCACACGTCCAATCCTAGTGATGACGCAAACGCTGCCCAAATCGGTCCGATGACGGAAACGTCTTTAAAAGTCCCTCACTTACTGACCCTTCCTTCTTCTTCTGCTTCTCATCACTCTTCTTCAATGTCTCCTACAAGTACCACCTTGAAATGTCCAGACATCGAGGCCCTTGACAAAGAACTTGAAGGAACCAATATAAGTAGGACGCAACAGAGGCGGTTGAAAAAGATGCTAGCTGAGGCAGCTGGATTCTTAACATTTGCTAACGCCTTGGCGGCTCGAGCCAAAGCAAAGCCATCTTCTTCAAAGAAGCACAAGAAGTCAAAATTGAAGAAATCCCAATGGCCTCCTGAGACTAACTTTGAGCAAAGACTGAGAGAATCAAGGGGGCAAAGATTCTATTCTCAAGAAGCTTACCACATGGTACAAGTCTATGAAGTACGAACTAGCGCGGGACAAACATTGCAGACACCCATTCAAAGACCGTGTGTTTCATATAAGGATGTTTCTTATTCCACAATTGCTGAATATCAACTTCCCTATAACCTTCAAATTAAACTCCCACAGGTGGATACGATGTCCATATTCGAAGTCGATCTTTTTGTGCCTCAGTTCGAGAAAGATGAAGAAATCATGACCTACCCTGGAGCTCTATTATAGGCGGAGATGTCAGGATCATGAGTCTCTGCACTTGAGATTAATGAGAAGATATCTGAGGTCAATGATGGACAGTTGCTAGAAGCCTCAGAAAAATGGGAAGAAGGCAAACATGCCACAACTAATGACCTCGAGGACATAAATCTAGGAGATGAAGCCGACCCCAAACCCACTTTCATATCAGCAAATATGTCATCAGAAGAGAAGGAGAATTATGTTGTTCCAGTTAAGAAGATAAACGGCCAAATCAGCGTTTGCATCAACTACCGCAACCTGAATACTGCCTATCCCAAGGATGACTTCTTGTTACCATTCACAAAGATGCTCATTGATTCTACGACTCATTGTCAGATATTCTCCTTCATGGATGGATACTCTGAGTATAATCAGATAGGAATGACACCAGAAGATGAGGAAGCCACCGCGTTCTTGACTCCAAAAGGGGTCTTCTATTAATGATGCCTGTTGGATTGAAGAATGCTGGTGCTAGATATCAGAGGGCAATGACAACCATCTTCAAGGATATGATGCACAAGGAGGTTGAATGTTGTGTAGACGACTTGATGGTAAAATCCAAAGAGAAATACGCTCATATGAGAGACCTCGAAAGTGTGTTCGAGCAGTTACGACTTCAACAGCTTAAAATGAGCTCGCTGAAATGAGCTCTTGGCGTGCGTTCAAGAAAGTTCATGGGGTTCATTGTAAGACACCGAGGGTTGGAAGTTGAGCCAGTCAAGATCAAGGAAATCCAAGAAATGTTGTTGCCAACTACACTACGAGTGCTATGCTCTCTTCAAGGGCAGTTGGCGTGCATCCGTAGGTTCATCTCAAATCTCTCAGATTGCTGTAAACCCTTTATGCACCTTTTAAAGAAAGATACCCCATTCATCTGAGATGAAGCATGTCAGGTAGCCCTCAATGACATCAAGCATTATTTGCTCAACCCTCAAGTGCTCTCAACATCGGTACTGGGAAAACCTCTCATTCTATACATGACCACTCCGGACGAGTCGCTCGGAGCATTGTTGACACAGAATAATGATAAAGGAAAGAAACCACACTGTACTATCTCTGTCGCAGGATACAAGGGGTCGAGAAGAATTATCCCCCTATAGAGAAGATGTGCATGGCCCTAATCTTTGCAGTACAAAAGCTCCACCACTACTTGCTCGGTCATGAAGTAAAACTTATATCGAAGGTAGATCCTATAAAGTTTCTCATGACACGCCCATGCCTGTCAGGACGCCTTGCTAAGTGGGCATTATTGCTGATGGAATTTGACATCACATTTGTCCCACAAAAGGCCATCAAGGGCCAAGCCTTGGCAGATTTCCTCGTAGCACATCCCATACCAATGGAGTCACCTTTATCAAGTGACCTCCTCATTGAAGAAGTATTATCTGCAAAACTTTCTTATACATGAGAGATGTATTTCGATGGAGGTTTCCAATCAGATCGAGTAGGCGATGGAGTGGTATTCCTGACTCCGAAAGGAGTATTATTGCCACTTTCTTTCTCTCTTGCCGAGGCCGATTCTCATAACAACGCAGAATATCAGGCCTTATAATTGGATTGGAGATAGCCTTTGATCTAGAATTGGAGTAGCTTAAAATCTATGGCGACTCTGTCATTCGCTAGCTTATGGGGATCTAGGATGTTGGAAAGGACACTCTCAAACCCTATCACAATACCTTAAAATCGTATATGATCCATATTGAGGTAGTATCCTTGAGCCACATCCTCAAGAGGCTAAACTCATAGGTTGATGCACTCTCAAAACTCGAAACTACAATTCAGTTATCCTCATCAGGACCCACGACTTTTTGGGTGGCAGAGTGGAGACATATTGAACTAAGAACTGAGGTAGAAGTAGATGATGAGAGAAATCTCTTCCCCGAGTGCCCTCCTTACCCATTCGGAGCACTTCTATCAGCAAAAGAAGTTATCATGACTGAAGATGAAATGGCATGGGGTTAGGGAGCTAAGGTTCCAAACCAAAACTGGAGTTCTTCGTCCCAATATGCGCAGAAGTTGAGCAGGCAGAAGATCGGAGAGAGCCCATCACTAATTTTTTAGGATATGATAGACTCCCAAAGGATCATGCTGAGGTTAACAGTGTACGAGTAATGTCTACCAAGTATACCCTCCTTGAAGGGGATGCTCTCTTCAGACAACCATTTGATGATATTCTTCTTGGATGTGTGTACGCGCAAGAAGCAAATAAGGTCCTCGAAGAAGTACACTCAAGCATTTGTGGAATGCATCAGTCCCACCCCAAGCTTTATGAACGGACACACAGATTGGGTTATTATTGGCTTTCGATGATTGTTGATTCCTTAAACTATGCTAAAAACTGTCAAGTGTGCCAAATACACGCCAGCCTTGTTCATCAGCCTCCAAAACCATTACACCCTACAGTGACATCATGACCCTTCTCACAATGGGGTATGGACATTGTAGGGCCTATTGACCCACATTCAGCAATGGGTCATATCTTTTTTCTAGCTGCGATAGATTATTTCTCCAAGTGGGCTGAAGCGGTCCCCCTTAAGCAAGTTCTTGGGACCACAATGGCGAATTTCGTTTGACATCATATCATATACTGGTTTGGAGTAGCTGACCGAATTATATCTGACAACGACCCTTAATTCAGAAGTCACCACATCAATCGCTTGGTTAACCAATTGAGTTTCGTGTGGAAGTACTCGACTATGTACCACCCGCAAGCCAACAGATTATTCAAGGCTTTCAATAAGACCCCGTGCAATGTTTTATGGAAATCTGTATCAAAGACAAAGAAGAATTGGCATGAGAAGCTTCGTGAAGCCTTGTGGGCCTATCGCACTACCACGCGGAATGCCATCGATTCTACTCCTTACTCCCTAGTCTATGGGGTGAAGCAGTTTGACCTCTTGAAATCCAAATCCCTTCGCTACATGTCGTTGTACATCAAGGACTAACCGAAGATGAGAGAGTCAAACTTCGGTATCAAGAATTGGATGTACTCGATGAAAAGAGGTTGGAGGCTCAGCAGAACCTTGAACTCAACTAAGGAAGAATGAAGAGGTCCTTTGACAAGTCAGTCAAAGTCCGCTCATTCACCCGTCGGGATCTGATTGTAGCCGTCAAGAGGCTGATTGTTATGCATGGGAGGCATAAAGGGAAGTTTGAACCCAAGTGGGAGGGTCCCTTTATAGTAAAAAAGGACTCCCCAAATGGAGCTTACATACTTGCACATCCCGATGGAGAGGAGGCAAGGGCCCTTATCATTGGGCGATACTTAAAGAAATACTACCCATGATGCATACTCAAAGAGACTCGATGTGCAAAAGCAAAGAGTTAAAAGGACGGTAAAAAGAAAAACAAGCAAGACAGTTCAAACAAATTTTAACTCTTTTATTAGGAGTTACAAGCCAAAAACCCATAAGTAGAGTGGTTACAAATCTCTTGCATTGGAAGAAAAGAGGACAGTTGACGCCTCAGTCCTGCTCTTGCATTTGAGAATAAGAGGATGGTTATAGGCCAAAAAGAAATACCCTCATCTTGATGAAGAAGCAAAACCACTTCGTGTTCTCAAAGAGGATGGTTACATATTAGTGAAGATTGAGAAACAGTTTCAGCAGAATCGGCCTCTAGCACCCTGAAACGGACCCTTATAACTAGAGCTACATTTTCAGTGTCTCAAATTGTTATGGGACTAACACCATTTGATCTAGCATGGTTGAAAACCCCAGGGATAAATTTCAGCTCAAACAGACGTCCCAAGAAGAAATTATAGGCGAAAGAGTGAAACAGAGGGAGCTGCACGCTATTCCCATGCAGTCACACTGCAGCACTACACCATTGAAGGGACAGTCACGACTAGTGACTTCCAACACTCATATCTCGGCCATACCATATCGAATCGCACTCAAATTTGGTGAGCATGTTCAACTAGTCAAGACGAGCGATTCAATATGTGACATGCCCCGTCACACTATCCGAACTTGAAGAAAAGCTAGAGAGAAGTTGCTGATCCGTGAAAAAAGTGCAGGCAATTTAGCAGCATCGGGCCTCGCTCGAGCGGCCAAAGCATGTTGCTCGCAAGCGAGATAGACATGAGACCCATTCTATCGCAGGCGTAAGGTCTCAGGGCACCTTTGACCCGAACCCCATACATGATGAACGGTTGGATTCTCCACACAAAGCCGACAAACAGACTGCAAATTCTGTTACCAAAGTCATTGATTTCGGCCAAAATTTCAAACTTGCAAAATCTTCGTTCGACCACGAAATCAAGCTGCATTTGATGCCTCGTGATCATAGAGGCATGCTCAGTATGATTCAGCAAAGAAAACAAAGAAAAACATCAAGGAATGGACACAATATCAATTTGAAGTTTCCAGATCTACTCAAAATTCAAGTCACATGATCGTGAACCAAAAACATGATCTATAGCTCAAAATTGGTATCAAATCAATCGCCATGCTGAGCCCTACAAGAAAAAAATTATCTTACGATCAATTGGCCATCAGAACGACCCCATATCAGCCATGCAAGATCACACAAATCGTAGGGCAACACAAGGACTATTATGAAATTCCAAAACTTGTTAAGAAGGGGTAAATCTATCATTTTGCACCCTATTTTCTAAATTCTTTTAATTCAATTTAATCTTAATTTCAGAAATTAGGGTTACTTTTGATTATCCATCTATGTTTGGGGCACTTCTATATATATGTACAATCTTTATGCGTAGAAAAGGAGGAAAGAGGACATATACATACACACACATAAGAGAGAGTTTTTACTTAATACAAGTTTCTCTTTCTTACCATTGTGGTGTCCCGCTTGAGAGAGAGAGAGAGTGAGAGAAAATTTCGATCGGTACTCTTGGGGTTGAGGTAAACCTTCTCTCTTTCCTCTTTCCTCTTTTTCTTTTCTTCTTCTCTTTCTTTTACCCTCTGTTCTACCTCTTTCTCATCAAATTTTCTTGTAAAGGTCGTGCACGGCAGTGGCAGTGTCGTGCATGCTTCTCCCTCGGTCTCAAACGGTATGCATGGCACTGAACGTTCCATGCACGAGTCTCCTTCCCCTTCTACTCATATGTTTCTTCCTTCAAGTGAGGTCTGTAGACGGCGCTACCCATCGCTTCCCACAGATGTAGGTTTGATGTCTCGATGAAGAGCCCAAACGACAAGATTTGTTACCGCCAACAAGGGCCTCTCCCTGTCACGCTTCTAGTGTAGACTCTGATGCCTATCGCCACCCGCTAGGGTTTTAGGGCAACACCTTTCGCCATCCATGTGCCTGGTTCTCGTCACCATTCTCCCTGTGTCCCATGCCTATCTCCGCGTGACCTAGGAGAAACTACGTCATGTGCCTCGTCAGGCGATAGCGCCGTCCACAAGGGATGCGCCGTCTCCTTGGATTGCCCACCACGATGCCTATTGACGTCTGGATCTCTCCTTCTCTTTGCTGTCTCGTTCTTTCCTCTTCACCTCTTTCTCTTCTCACTTGACTGAGGGTAGACCTAGCCTATCACTGACATGCCAGCCTCGATTTCGAGTAGTATTGCCGTGGTGCTGGTCCTGTGAACCATGCTCATCTTGCTACCACTTTGAGTCGGTGGCTTCTAGTTGTCATGCTAGTCTCGCCTCTCCGTAAAGCTCTCCTCTCCTTTCTATCTTTCATCTAACCTTGCACTTCATCGCCTTCTCATGTGAACGTGCATCGTTCTAAGACAAGGGTGGGTCCCTTCAACCCACTTGCCTTATAAATAAACAATAAAAGTGTTTTGCAGAAAAATAAGAGGATTACAGTTCAAGGGAGGCGATTCCGAACCAGCTGAAGCAGCTGAGGGGCTTTCTTCGTGATCTAAAAGGGTGCCCACGAGAGCCAACACTAGTAAGTCCCGAACCCACCTAAAATTCCTCTCTCATTGGTTGATATACCTTCCCTTGCCCTTGAGCAAGGTTCCGAGAGAGTGATCTCAAATCTTGGGTCTGCCAGAAACCTGAGACATGTGCCACCAGATCATCTAGATCCGGAGGGTGAGATCGAGGCACCTAACCAGCTTGGCGACTCCACTGAGGAATTACTACCCCTTAGTCGGTTCCCTCTTGTTTGAACAATTTCCTTCTTTACTTTGTGCACCTATTTCTATGGCACTTGGGTTGATAAACCTGTTCATCCGGGTTGGGGAGTTCCTTATCCCTGTACTCATGGCTCTCCCAACGAAGCGAGCTGCTCAAGCTTCCTTCCCTACTCTTCTTTTGAGTCAGGACTCACTGTCCGGCTCTCAGGTTCTCACCTGGATCGGTGCGAGAGGGGATTTAAGGGTCCCTGCCTCCCCGCTCTCTTGCTCTGGTGGACTTTCCGCCAAGGTCCCTTGAATGAGTAGCACTTTTGCCGTCGCACACCTAGTTACTTGCAAATCTCCTGCCAGTCCTACTACTATGGTACGCCAGAAGGCCTCCCCATCCATCCCTACGAAAGGTAAGCAAACTGTTGTCGCTCCTGAGGTTCACCATAAGGCAACCCTCCGTGCTCCTTCACTACGCCGAGCCCCCACACCTGGAGGGTCAGTACATAGAGGCGAAGGCCCTGAGGGCTTCACCCCTTGCACACACTCAAAGGATCGTGGTCTATCCACTCAAGCAACACCATAAGGCAACTCTCACCTTGCCTTGAACTTACTTCCAGGGCTAGGACTCCTCGAGCCGAACCCTACATGCGCCATGCATTCATTTTCCACAGCTCAGGGCAGCTCTAAGTCTATGCCACCTAGAGCATAGGAAAAGTCGATCATTTGGTCCTCCCTCCCAACACACATGACTTCACCTTGTGAGAGACAAGCTCCCGCCTTGTCCCTCACAAGCACTAGCTCGTGGGTCTTGTCCTCCTCTGGACAAACCTATTGACCGAGCCCGGGCTGACTCCCAAGTCACTCAGACAGCTAACCCTAAAGGCGCACACACATCATTTTTGCAAGTCCCTCTCAGATCCAGACTCAGGCAGAGTCACGAGCCGGCCCCTCTTTCCTTTGCCACTCTCCCAATGCTAAGCAAGCACCTCGAGCCTCGGTACTCTAAGGTCTTCCATAAGAGTACCATCTTGAGTCAGCTTTGGGTCAACCGAACACTTTAGCCTCACAAAGGAATTCGGGGCAATGGCTTGATGTCGAACAGAGGCCTCAAGCCTCCAAAACAAGAACCCAAGCTACACTCCATCCTTAGGCCCACACCTTGCTCCTGCTCATAGTCATGGCCCTCACCTGTTCAAAGATAATGAGGCAGTCTAGGTTTCAGGCTCTGTTTTGGAATGAGGTCCACAGCCACCTCAAGATCAAGCAGAAGAGAGGCCTACAAATCCTGACTAAGGAAGCCTCCAAGGCAGTCAAAGTCACCACCCTGACGACCTCCTGCCTTGTAATCCATTTTTCCCTCTTCAAACTCTGCAGCTTGAGCAAGTCTAGGAGTATTGTTTGGTGATCACCAGTCAGAAGCCATAGTCCCAAGATTGTCAAGAAACGGTCCTCACAAGATCGACATACAATGCTCGAGTCCAGTCGTGGCAGGCCGAGCCCCTCCAGACTGACTTGGCACGCGGTCCACTACATCACCTAACTCTGTAGTCCACTACATCACCTAACTCTGACCTCCTAGAAAAAACGGTCAATGTCATGATAATCAATGACCCGAATGAAGCTCAGGAGGAGCGGATGAACAAGTTCGAGGAAATGATGCAAGCCATCCTGGGGAAGATGGAGCACCTAGAAGCTTTCAAGTCCCCTTCGTTGTCTGATTCCCCAACTGGTGAGGACACAGCTCCTCGGCAGACTCCCCCACCAGTCTCCCTAGACAACTCCCCTTCTTGAGGGGTCTCCCAAATAGACAAAGATGCCATGGTCACCCATAGCCTTAAAAGTAAGGTCACATGTATGTAGGAGATGCCACTCTACCAAAAGCCATATCCATCGTACATTGACCAGGTGCCATTTCCCCCAAACTATCAAAAAGGGAAACTCCCCCTGTTCAATGGTACCACGTCTCCTCAGCAGAATATGGCCCACGTCCAAGAGGCCTACCGGGAGATGGCAACTGATGAAAGTCTCCTCCTCCGCCAGTTCATCGAGACTCACGAAGGGCCAGCCTTCCAGTGGTATGCTCGACTGCCACCTAACTTAGTGCACACTTGGCAAGAAATGAAGCAGTTGTTTTACCAACGTTTCTAAGAAATCGAAAGGAACATGGAAACCATCGAGCTCCTCACTCTGATGTAGGAGCCTGGTGAGCCGATTGACAAGTTCGTCACCCGCTGGAGAGAGTTGGGAACTTTCCATGCCACTCCTATGAATGAAAAGGAAGTGGTCCAAACCTGCATATGAATCATGCTTTTCGAGATCTCCCTACATGTCGAGGCATCCAATCCACCCTCCATGTCAGAGCTCATCTCCAAGGTAGTTCGCATCGAGGGATTACTCAAGCACCATGGCAGCCCTCATCAGCTACCTACCGACTCAATCGCTTCAATAATCGAGGCAATCAAAAGGCAGTGATGAGCACGACTGTCACCATGACTGACACCAAAGGCATGGCTCTTCAAACTCTCGACCTCTCTAAGGCACAGAGGCCTCAGGCCGGTGATAAGCAGCAATCCTACAATGCGATCCCGCCTCCTAAAAACAGTATTCAAAATGACTGCTAAACCCAGCACCAGAACAAGGTTTACCTCTTTGACACGGAGTGGACCCTTGCACTGCTCCAACTGCCGTTAGAACAGAACATGATCTAGTGCCAAGGGTCACCTACAAATCAGACCATCAAAAGGTTCTGCATGTCCCCATCGCTTTTCTAGAGACAGAACTAACACACCAATCACCACGGAAGGTGCTTCAAGTCCCGTCCTCCCTGAACAAGGGGATAGCCAACAGCCAAACGAAGGTCATACACTTCTCAGGAGTTGTCAAAGAAGTACAGACCGATAAGAGTGAGCTCTCTGTCTCTCAGGAACAAGACCCCATGGCAGAGCTGAGGAGCAAGGTGCATAGCCTCTAGCATCAATTGAAGGCTATGCGCATTGCTTCATAGCACTTAAAGGAGTTTGTCCCTGAGACCAAGACTTACGACGAGCTCAAAAACAATGTACCTCAAATTGAAGCCAAAGCTCCCCCAGACTGGAGCACTTACAGCGTGTAGGCTCATCAAATCATGAGAACCATGAATTATGAGCCCTTCTCCAATCAAACACTCAGGGGTAAGGAAGAAAATGCTCCCCCATTCAAGGCATTGAAGCCACATAGGCTGCCGCAAGGTGAAACAAGGAGTGGGCTATTCTTTCTTGTCTCAAACCATGAAAGGGAAGAAGCAGTGAAACAAAAGAAAAGAGAAGAACAAAAGTCATTCCATTCACAAGAAAGAGAAAAGAGTCATTGCATTCATCAAGGACAAATAATACAAGTGCCTTTCCTTTACAAAAAAAAATGCAAATAAGGCACTATCAAAAGCAGTCGATAACCCTCACTCTACATTCTTTGGTTGAAGCCTTCACTCACTCAATCTCGGCCCTCAATTCGGCCGCCATATTAGCCTCATGGTTCACTAGAGCCAGCTACTTCCTCAAGGAGTTCTCAAGGTCCAGTATCTTCTAGCTTAACTCCTTGTCCATGGCTTCCCAGGCTTCTGTGTCCTCTTCCAACTCCTCAAGTGCTCACACCCATTTAGCATTTTTTGCCTTCAGGGCCTGTACCTTACCATGGCATGTCACGGCTGTCTCGACATGGGAGGACCTCTAGGAGGTGGTAGCATTTATTTCCCTCACATGGACATCAACTAACTCTCATTCTTGCCAAAGGGAATGCTCTAGCCATTCCATCTTCGAATCCTCTAGTCGCTTGATAGCCTCCTCTGCCCTCAGTGCCTCCGTCCTCCATCCCACTAGGTCATTGGCAATGCTATCGATGTAAGGAGGTGCTTCAGGCACACTTCCTACGGCGACCCCCCTCAACTATGAAAGCGTTGTGCTAATCTCTTCAAGGGGCAGCTCTTTCAGCTTCTGGAAACCAGCTCGCAACATTTCGAAGAAAACACCCGGTATTCCACTGAAAGTGTGCCTGGGTAGCATGGCAAATGCAACCACAGCAGCAAGAATCCCGGCTGCAGCCAAATCGTCAGGCTCCCTGAAATTCAGGAGCAACCTCATGCTTCTCTGACACCTCAGCAACGGCTTCCTCGCTCTGGCCTTGGGTCATGACCACACCAAGTTCGACCCTTTCATGACCAAACACCATCGCTTCGTCCTCTATAGGCACTACAACCACAGGCAAGGCAAGACTAGCCTCTTTTCTCATAGCCACTACCCCAATCTCATGATGCCCAACAGCAGCTTCCTCCTCTAAGGCAGCAAGCACTCCCCGTGGCCCCTCTTCTTGGACCGTCCCCACCTCGAGAGGTTCAACACCCTCTCCCTCTCCTTCCTTGGCCATGTTGTTTGGGGCGATCATTTCAACAACATGCTCCCCCGTGGCACCTGCCTCCTCTATGGTCCTGTGTCACACCCCATGAATTTACAATACTATTATTCCTGAGATGTGACGGAGAAAACATATATACATCTATTGATAGGACAAATTTACAGTGGCGAGGTCTTACATAGTAAATAAAGAAAGCTAGCACAACAACAGTATCTTCCAAGGTTGATCTTGAGTAGCACTCAAAATGAATCCGTAGTTATCCTG
>NW_006500144.1:4441464-4475370 GCF_000471905.2 Amborella trichopoda | reverse complement strand
AACAATAGACAAGAAAAATAAATAAATTTATTTTTCTAATTTACAGCATTCAAAATTTCTAACATAGATAAAATATCACAATTTTTATTAAAAAGATTATTTTTCAAGATAATGAGGTCACGTGCGCATAAAATTTATCGCGCCTAAAATTCATGATAATAAGCAGAAATAATTATTTCATTTTTTTTTTATAAAGAATGGATTATTTTTCGAGACAATGAGGTCACTTACACACAAAACTGATAAAATAAAGATCCTAGACGGAAATATCACTATTTATTAAAAATAGACTATTTTTCAGAAAGACGATGTCACTTACCCACAATTATTTGAGAGGGAGCTTCCAATAAAAAAATTCGGTTCGAGAGAGAAGTTCACTGTGTTTCGACCAGAGAGAGAGATCTCAAAATTTTGTTTTAGGGTGGGAGTGCTCACATCCCCTATTTAAATTCTTATAACGTATTATTATATTATTTTATTACGCTCTACCTCATACCTGAGGTGTCGCGTTAAAAGTCTGTTTTTATCGTACGAAAACCACGTCCGCTAAAGGACGTTGCCAGCTGCAAGCAGCAGGAGGCAAAAGCAGGCAAAGAAAAAATTAAACCAAAGTAAAATTTTTGAAAATAGTGATGGTCCCCAAGGACCATCATACTCAATCAGACCATCACCTATTCAAAGCATCATTTTCCCCGTTTCTTTTTTTTTTTTTTAAATTTTTAGGATTGTTACATCCTGGGTGCTACCCCGGGACCCTCCAAGCTTAGCCCTTAGGGCGTCTTACTTTCATGCTCCCCACAGATGCATTGCTCGAGGTAGCCACCTCTTGCTTCTCGGATGGCCCCTATTCGATTCCTTAGCCCCGGTCTCTTCTATTACCACGAGTTTTATTGAGATTTCCCATTCCTCGGTAGGTTCGGCAAATTGTCAACACCCCAACGGCCCTCTGTGCCTCCACCACCTCATTAGGAGTTGTCCCATCATCCCCATCTACCACCATTGAGACAGAGCCCTCCCCTTCAGCCTCGGGTGTCGCTTCCTGTTCTGAAGCAATTTTGATTGGGGCAGTAGGCTCTATGGAATCTGCTCGAGTCTCTGAAGATCCAGGAGAAGATTCAAGTGAAAGAGAAGGTGAGGCCTTGAGAGAAGAAGGTGACGGCGAAATATCAAGAGATGCACAGCCCTTCAAAGAAGCCAAGAGTGAGGAGCCATCGTCAGACTCACGAATCACTGGGACCCTATCCCCTTTGTGCCCCGACGCCTTGATTGCCTTCTTGGCTGGGGAACAAGGAGTCCCTGAGGCAGCATGCTTTTCTTTCTTCCCCTTCATCGGCTTGGGCTCAGTAACCTGCTCTTCCTTCTTCCCCTTCGTTGGCTCAGGCACGGCCTGGCTTTGTCTTCTTTCTTATTGTTGGCTCAAGTGCAACAACCTATCTTTTCTTCTTCACCGGCTTCAACTCAGCAGCCTGCTTTTTCTTATTCCCTTATGTCGACTCGGGCTCAGTAGCTTTCCGTTTTGTTTTCACCGGTTCGGGCTCGTAGGCCTGCCTTTTCTTCTTTCCTTCCACTGGCTCAAGTGAAGCAGCCTGCCTTTTCTTCTTCACCAGCTCGACAGCAGCAACCAGCTTTCTATTTTTCCCTTGCACCTGCTCAGGCATGGCAGCCACTGAAGTCCCAAACTTGGAAGAACTAGTAGCTAATTTTCTATGAGCGCCACTCCTTATCAGCTCATTTAAGTCCTGAACCGGATGCCCTTCATTCCTCGGGACTTTACAGCCTTCCTTCCATTTGAAGATCTCAGAGAGGTAGAAAAAAATACTCCCTGTCTTCTTCTCCAAACAAAGAAACCATAGTAAGTCGGCGAGGCCGCTCGAGTATACGCCAATCATAAGGAAAGCCTAGGGTAAATATTTCTCCAAGGGGAGGGGTCCTAGCCAATTTTCACTGTCGAGTGTCTTGGCTCGAGCGGCCATCCTCCCCTTTCTAGGGGTGGTCTGCATCCCAGTACCCCTTGTTCATGATTCTCCACCGATGATCGTGGGATTTGGTCACGCGTGCCATTTTACCATAACGAGGCAACACATACTTGTTGACCTTGGTGGCCTCCAGGCATGTGGCCCAAGCAGTAAAAATGTGCCTCGGGGACTAACTCTCTCGGCAGGTTCCCAATTCATCCTTCTTCCAACGGGTCTCCTTGCTATGCCGCTTCTCAATGAGCACAGAGAACGGTTGCCCCTGATCTAACCCATGCTACCAGGTGAACCGGTGAGGAAAGTAGCCCTCAAGCTTCACACCATGGACAGTGCGATAGACGAGAAAGTTGCCTCTGACACTTAGCATATACATCAATTCTTTTGGGCTGGTGAAGTCACCATCCAGGTGATGGTGCAGCTCATCAACGTACGCGTGGTTGATGAGGCTTCCAATTGGAAATGCCACCCGGGTCATGTGGAGGTGGTCGTTGAAAAACAGGCTGCGAACATGATCCGGAGATGGAAAATTTCCTTCTACCAGGCAATTTTTAACAAAAATGGACACATGTTGTCCTCCAACTGCTTGGTTCTAAGGTACGTGTCCAAAAATAAGCTCCAAGCCAACCATACACATAATGGGCTGAGAAAGAAGTCTTGATATCTCTCGGGATGGCCTCCCCCTCTCCTATGACATTCCCCCCTTCCTCCCCTTTATACGGTCTGCCCCTAGAAATGGAACCCAGGCCATAATAAATATTGCACAGTACAGGTTGTGCAAGCTCATAGTCTCTCCTCTGTGCCATGTCATAAGCCACGTAAAAGGTGTCAGGATGAATAACGTCTAACCCTCCAGGTAGGGCAAATTTGCCAAAGAAAATTGCCAAGAAGACATGTTTATTCTTCTTTCGAGGCACAAAAACTTGTGGGGTTTCCTTCCCCACTTTGATCGGTGACAGACTAGATTCATCTGTATAGTATCCATAAAAGAATGCTACCCACTTGGCAAAGGTAACCCGCCCCTTCTTGGGCTCATCATAGAGTTGTTGATAAATCTTGAACAACTCTCGAAGCCCAGCCAGTGAGTCTTCTTTACCTATCTTCTCTCCTCCAAAAATGATTGAGTTTGGAGGAATAAACACGTCATACAAACTACCCAAGAGTTGTAGCCACCAATGAAGTACAGGTCCATCAGTGAATCCCTGCCTCTCCGTGACCGAGCAGCCATGTATTGTTAGCATGGCTCAAAGTCTCCAACAACACTTTGACCGTGTTTGAACAATTGTCGTAGTAGCCCACCGAGAACTGGAGGGCAGTCGGTAAAGAAGCCATTCTCAAAATATCCCTGAAATCCCGCAACACTTTCAGGGTCCAAGAGGAATACCCCTCAGGTCTTGGTGCTCCCCTTGTACCCGCAGGCCGAAAGAGGACCTTTGCATGCTCGGGGTTTCCAAGTTCACATTAGAGGCTACATTTCGGTGCAGGCAATGCAGAAGGCCTACCCCTTCCTCTATGCTCAGGGCTCCATCATTGTCTTCCCTCGTCACCAACATGAGTGGATACCCAAAAACTACCTAAATTGATGATAATTATAATTTAATTTAATTAAAATAAATTCTAAAATTGGGTGCAAAAGGACTGTTTTTCTTCTACCCAACAATGTGTGAAATTTAAAAACATTCCTTATTGCGGCCCTAGAATATACGTGATCTTCCATGGATTATCCGATATTGCTCTGGTAACTGTTTGACCGAAAGACGATTTTTTTCTTGTAGGGCTCATCATGGCGATCGATTTGATACCAACTTTGACCAATGGATCTTGTTTTTAGGCCACAATCATGCGACTCGAAATTTGGATGAATCATGCAAACTTCGAACCGAAAGTGTGCTTATTTCTTGATGTTTTTCTGTAGTTTCTTCACTGAATCACACTAAGCATGCCGTCACAATAGCATCGCAATAACCGCAGCTCGATTTTGTTTCTAGAAAAAGATTTCGTCGACTTGGGATTTTTGTCGAAATTTGGAAATCCGACAATCAGAATTTATAGTAGCTTTGATGCCTCTACCTGTGAAATCCAACCATTCATCGTACGTGGCGTTCGGACCAGAGATAGCCTCGAACCTTATGCACATAATACAATTGGTTTCATGTCAATCAGATACACGAGCATCGTGATTTGGCCGATGGAGTGAAACTTGCTACTGTTGAATTTTCTATAACTATCTTCCCCAGTCATCAACTTTTCTCTAGTTTTTCTCTCTGCTCAGGTGTCGTCATCGGTTGTGTCACATATCAAAATGCTCGTCTTGATGAGACGAACATGTTTACCAAATTTATGAGCTATTAAACTCAAAACGAGTGATGGGCCTTTGAAGTTGCTGCTCGGGACTGTGCACGTTAGCCTCCTTTAATGGAGATTAATGTAGGGAGGCCACACGGGAATAGCTTGCGGCCTACCCCTTTTCGGTCTTTTACGCATAACTTTATTTTGAAATGCCCTATTAAGCTGAAACTTGACCTGTATGGGTTTTCGTACGTGTCAGATCCAATGGTGGTGGTCTCACAGCTATTTGACACATAGAGGATATAGTTTTAGTTATGGGGTCCGTAAGTGAGTGATGAGAAGCAGAATAAGAAGATGGAGAAGGGTCAGCAAGTGAGGGACTTTTAAGGTCGTTCCCCTCATCGAACTGATCTGGGTAGCTTTTTACGTTATCACTAGAATTGAATGTGTGCAAGGAGTCTTTTAGGTCGTTCCTTTGCTTAGACCATTGGGGGGTGCTTTTAATGTCATCACCCTCAATGGACGTGCCCCGATCAGAAGATGTCCCAGGGATGTTCTCTTGGTGAAGTGAGAAAGTAAGGATAGTTGTGTCGGCGATGAAGTCTTGTAAAGTCAGCAAGAGAGGAAGAGGCCGGAGAAATTCTTGCTCGACTGGCAGTTGAGGAACCTTTTTCTTTTGACGAGCAGCCCTTGGGGCTCATCTCCTCCTGGTTTCCTTGGGAGGTGTTTGATCCATCTTGCTAGGTTTGTGAACAACCCTAACTTGACGGACTACCTCTCGCTTTAAGGACTTGAGTCTGCTTCACCTGTGGTAGACTCTCCATGGTTGAAAAGTTGAGGGTTCATCAGGATCTAAAGCATCATTACCCAGGTCTTATGTCGAGAGACCCTCTCGCACCAGTGGAGCAGTGACCGGGGGATCTATTTTAGAAACATTATAAGCTTCTTGACATCCCTGTATTTTCTATGTGATTATGTCGTGGAAACTAGAGCACTCACTCAGGTTGTGGCCTCATATCTGATGGTATGGGAACCAATGGTTCTCAGTTCCTTGAGCAAGGCATCGGGACTGCCTTACCATCTTTAGTGTGATGAGGCCTTCTTGAAGCATCATGATCAACAAGGTGCGAAGGAGATCAGGCGCTTCATCTTCCTCATGGACTATCACTGCATAGGAAGATTCTACTGCCCCGAATGCCTTCTTTAGCTCTTTGACTTTTATCTGACCCTTCTAAATCAGAGCCCCGATGAAATCCTTGAGCATGTAGCATTCCTCTATGGAGTGGTTAATCCTCCGAGGTTAAGCACAATAATTTGCATGGGTTTTGAGACTAGCTTGCTCAGGAAACTTGGTCTCAGGCAGCTCGATCATGTTCTTCTCTAGTAGTAATCAGAATAGTGCAAAAACCCATTCCTTTTCAAAAGGGTAGACTTTATTCTTATGCCCGGCCCAATAGTCATCTCGATTAAGGTTCGCAGGTGGGGGTACCCGATTGCATGATTGCTGCTGCTTGCCTGCCGGAGGTGTTGTCTTTGCAATGCCTACCCTCTTGGAGAGGTCCAAAGTGTGAGAGGCAGCCTTCTTTGGATCACTCACGATGATGGCCGAACTAATTATGCCTTTTTGCTGATTGCCCCTGGCATTGGTTCGAGAATTTCCATTGCCCCATTTATTTCTCGAGCTTGAAGATTATTGTTGTGACTCACTTTTGTGGCATGAAAAGCTCTCTATGCGAACCGACTTAGAGATCAGCTCTGACATGGAGGTTGGATTGGAGGCAATCTCAGAACACATGTTTCGTGCATAGGTCTGAACTGCTTCTTTCTCAAGCATGAGATTAGGATGGCGACAGGCCAAATCTCTCCATCTTACTATGAATTGATCCACGAGTTTGTCAAGTTCTTGGGTCAAAGTGAGAAGCTCGATAGTTTGGACATCACTCTCAACCTCATAAAAGCGTTGGTGGAATAGTTTCTCCATTTCCTCCCAAGTATGCACTGAATATGGGGGAAGCCGAGCATACCACTGAAAGGCTGGGCCGTCAAGGGTTTCAACGAACTGACGGAGGAGGAGGCTCCCATCAATCACTGTCTCTCGACAAGCCACTTGGAAATGGGTGATATGCTGGTGCAGGGATGTTATACTATTGAACAGGGGAAACTTCCCTTTCTTGTAGTCTGAGGGAAATGGACCTGATCAATGTAAGAAGGCTATGGCATTTGGTAAAGCTTTGTACCCTGTATACCCAGGATTTGTCTGTTCTTCAAGCTGTGGGTCACTATTGCGTCGATGTCTTCCTGTGAGAGGGGGTGAGCGACATAATTGTCCTGTGAGGCATGAGGAGGAAGCTGCCTTGAAGCAGCATCATCCGTGTGATGGGAGTCGGCCTCATGGTTAACCGATTGTCGCATGGTTTCCATGCAATCAATCTTCTCCATCATCATGTGCACCATTTGTTTGAACCTGTCCATGCATTCTTCTTGAGAGTCGCTATGTTCATTTACAACCATTACGCTGATCGTTTATCCAAGGAGGTCAACCTTAGGTGCGGTTGAGGGCTTCCGAGATTGGTGAATTGCATGCATTAAATCAATCAGCAAGGCTCAACATGCCTCGATTGAACTCGAGTTTTGTAGGTCGACAGTATGAGAACCGACTCTCGACGGTCTTGAGACCGTGGCTAGTCATCTTCTATGACACAGACCACCATGTAAGATTCATGCACCTCTTTTTCAAGATGTGTCATCTGAAGAGGGTAGAAGGGGTTTTGATGGAGAGAGTTATCAAAACTGGGTGCCCTGACTATTTTAGTGGCTTCTCAGGTCAAGATCTGCAAACCCCTATCGCGCTTGGCTTTGAGGCTTTGATGGACCTTATGTCAGAACTGCGATCCCTTCTTGCATAAGAGAGAGCCCTCTCTATTAGGTGAAGCAATGGGTATAAGCCAAGAACTTGAGTCGACTTGGGCCAGGGAGAACAAAAGACTTGATCTCCCATCAAGTCTTGACCCCGAGCTCTCTTAGGGGCTCAGAGGCATGACCGAGTTGACGGGGCTAGTTTAAGATGGCATTCTTGGGGACGGTCTACAAATACTAGGGCTTGAGGTTCTTTCCCAAGAGAGGAGGGGCAGGAGGGTGAAGGATTGACTCGCGATGATGCTTGAGTCCGGAGTGAGGAGCGACGGTTTGGGAAGATAACACTTGCACGCCCCTTGAAGAAGGATCACGGGTGACTTTGGGGTCAACCCGAGCTCGAATAGGTGGCTTGGCCTTAGGATGCCGAGAGCTGCTAGTGGGTGTCTGTAGTGTCTGTAAGGAAACAAGTGGGAGCCTACCCCTTACAGGGTGCAGTAGTGTGTGCTTAGAGGAAGGACGAGGGGGCCGTCTTCCGTGTATTCGGGTTGGCATAGTGACAACGCTACCCCAAGTGGTGGATGCACATGCATGTGCACAGGTTTCGGCCCCAAGGGGCCTGTTCCTTGACACTTACTCGAGGTAACACAAAGGTTGCCCCGAGGTGTGGCTTGTGTGGATGATCCACGTGCCTTAAGGTGTGTGCGTGAGGTGGAGGCACCGTGGTCTCCACCTCGATGTGTCGAGCCTCTAAGCATAGAGACATCACGTGGTGCAGGAATGTATGGGGTGGCCTTGTGACGACCCACAGGAGCAATGGAAACTTCTTTGCCTTTTGTATCTACGGACTAAGCAGCCTTTCATCGTACCTCATTAATATGACTGGCAAGTGACTTGCTAGTGACAGGGTGCATGCTGTGAGTGGTAGAAGATGTGCCACCGATACAGAGTGCTTTAGTGGGGGTTCCACTAGAGCAATGAGATCGGGAGTTAGGGACCTTTAAGTCCCTTCTCACACTAATCCAGGTTAAGATCTAAGAGCTAGACACTAGATCTTTTCTGAAAGGATAATTGGGAATGAAGTTAGAGGAACATGTTCCAGGGGGAAGCTAGCCAATACGGGGATTAGAAAACCTTCGATCCGGATAAATGAGTTAAGGAACCCAACAGTAATGTGTATGTAGTGCATAAAACAAAAGGAGAGACTAGCCAAATAAGGATGATCCGACAAAGGTTAGTAAATCCCCTGTGGAGTTGCTAAGCTGGTTAGATGCCTCGATCTCGCCCTCCGGGTCAAGATGAACTGATAGCACGTGCCTCGAGTTTCAAGGAAAACCCAGAACTTGAGATTGCTCTCTTGGGAACCTTGTTGAAAAAGAAGGGCAAGTACACCAACCGGTGAGAGAGGAATTTAACATGAGGCGGGACACACCTTACCTGGGTTCGGGACTCACCCAAGCTGCCCCGTTGTCCTACAACTAGATTGAAATCGCCTCCCTTGACCTATACTCTTCTGTTTCTACAATCACACATACATGATTAATTTTACAAGACAAGTGGGCCAAGGGACCCCACCTTGTCTTTGGGCGAATGTACAGAAGCGTGCACATCCAAAAGAAGAAGAGGAGAATAAGAGGATAGAGATTGGGGTGAGAAGAGGAAAAGAATGAGATATAATAGAAGAAAGGGGAGAGAAGAATTTGATCAAGCGGCTAGACTGACACATTGGCTAGACCAATAAGTGATTGAATCGGTGTGATTGGTAAGGTGCCTCGATCTCACCTCCCATTGATCTTAGTGATTGGGTGACATGTGTCTCAAGTTCGTAAGACCTGAGACCTGAGATCACTCTCTCGGGAACCTCGTTCACAAAACAAGGGCAGGTGTCCAACTAGTGAGAGAGGAATTTTGGATGTGAGGTGGGGACCAACCTTGCCTGGGTTTGTGACTTACTCAAGCGGACTCATGCGGGTGCCCTCTTAGATCATGATGGAAAGCCCCCACCTACTTCAGCTAGTTCGGAATCGCAACCCTTGACTTGGAATCTCTTGGTTCGGACTCACCCTTATCTTAGGGCAATGCACCTTCATATGGATGAGAAGGTGAGAAATTAAGGTGATGAAAAGAAGAGGGGACTCGACCAGGGGACAGGACTAGTAGGATAGCTAGACCAGTGCAATGACCGACTCAGAGTGGTAGCAAGATGGAAACGGTAACTCAAATCGACACGATGGCAATACTACTCGAAATCAAGGTCGACATGACCATCTTAATCTGGTGCGGCAGCAAAACAGGCATGGTACTTAGGACCAGCACAGTGGCAATACTGTTTGACAGCCAGATTGTTATGGCAATGCTAGATTGAGTCTATCCTCAGGAAATTGAGAAGAGGAGAAAATGAGGAGAAAGCACGAGACGGCAAGAGAAGGAGGTTCTGACAACGATGGACACCACTGCTCACAACAAAAGGGTGCAAACAGTGAATTACAGGTGGCATTAGGCATCACCGTGGGCAACGCGAGATGGCAGAACGCCCCTTCGCGGGTGGCGATAAATTCTTGTGAAGCGCACGACGATGGTCGTGGGATGCAGAGAGGCGCCTGTTCATGGCGATAGGCACTAAGCGCACAGAGGAAGCTCACAGGCGGCGATACGCAGTGAGCACATGAAGAAAGCTCACGGAAGGCAACAGGCACCGAGCACTCGAAGGGCACTTGCAGACAGCGATAGGCACCTGCAGACAGCGATAGGCACCGAGTGCACGAAGAAAGCTCACGAACGACGATAGGCACTGAGCACGCGAAGGGAGCTTGCAGACGATGATAGGTATCACCAAGATCCTTTACAAGCAACGATAGACATCTCCATCTGGAATGTTGCTAGTGGATGACGACAGGTATGGCTGCAACCCCTCCGAGCAGGGATGGGCATCATCTTCTGGGATAGGCGCACAACAAGGTGAGACCCCTGTGGGCAGCAATAGGCATCGCCATCTGTGCTTCTCATGGAGAGGTAGAGACGAATGAAGAGGAAGGGAAGGCAACTCGCACATGGCATTGCCATCGCATGCATGACCTGTGAAGCCACAAGAGGGGGAAAGAGGGGAAGGGGCATGCACGAAACTGCCACTACCGCGCATGGCCTCCGAGAAGCTTAAATGAAGAAGAAGAAGAAGAAATAAAAGAAGAGAGAGAAGAAGAAAGGGAAGAAGAAAAGACAAGAAGAGACCAAAGATTTACCTTGAGCCTAGGGGTACCGATCCAAAAGTTTCTCTCTCATTTCTCTTTCTTCCTCTCCAGACATGACCTAAGAATGAGAAGAAAGAGAAATCTTTTAAAGGAAAGTTCTCCTTCATGATTGAATGACGGATCTGTGTATAATGGTAGTACGTGATATATTTAGAGTTGTGTCCAAACATGGGTGGATTGATCAAAATTAAGCCTCATTGCTAAAAATTAAGATTTTATTGAATTAAAAGAAATAAAAAAATAGGGTAAAAAATGACAGATTTGCCCCTTCCTTACAATTTGAAGAATTTCAAAACAGTCCTTGTGCTGCCTTTTAACATGCGTGACTTTTCATGGATGATCTGGGGTTGTTTTAATGCCCGTTTGACTGAAAGATGATTGTTTTCTTATAGGGCTCCGCATGGCGATCGATTTGATACCAACTTCGAGCCATGGATCATGTTTTTAGGGCACGATCATGCGACTTGAAATTTGGATGAATCATGGAACTTCGGATCTATAGTGTGCTCGTTCCTTGATGGTTTTCTATGAATTCTTTGATGGATCACACTGAGCATGTCGTCACGATAACGTGGCAACAAACACAACTCGATTCCATGTTCGAATGAAAATTTTGTAACTTTGAAGTTTTGACTGGAATCTGAAATTTCGGTGCTAGAATTTATAGTCACTTCAGCTGCTTCATGTGCAGAATCCGACCATTCATCATGTACGGGGTTTTTACTTGAGATAGCCCCTAGACCTTACGAACATGATGGAACTAGTTTTATGTCGATCGGGCTCGCGATCGGCATGATTTGGTCGCTCGAGCAAGGTGTGACGCTGCTGATTTTCTTGCAACTTTCTTCACAAATCAGCAACTTCTCTCTAGCTGTTCTTCACGCTTGGGTGTCTTCATGGGGTGTGCCACATATTGAAAAGCTCGTCTCGATGAGACGAACAAGCTCACAAAAGTTGAGTATGATCTGACTCGAAACGAGTGAGATATAAGTCTCACAAGTCACTATTCATGACGTGTTCCTTTGATGGAGTTGAATTGTAGGGTGGTTGCATGGGAATAGCGTGTAGCTCCTCCTGTTTCGCTCTTTCGCCTATAACTTCTTCTAAGATTATTTGTTTAAGATGAAATTTGACCCCTGGGGGTTTTCAACCGTGTCGGATTCAATGGAAGTGGTCCCAAAGCAATTTGATGTACCAAAAACATAGTTCTAGTTACAGGGTCCATTTTAGGGTGCTAAAGGCTGATTTTGCCAAAACTGTTTCTCAGTCTGCACTGCTGTATATGATGAAATGCGAAGAAAATTAGTAGGACACTTTTGAGGGTCTTTATGAAGATCTTGACCAGTTTTTGGGTTATTATGAGATTGTCAAAATTTTCACTATTAGTTAGGTTTTATTGACCGGCTTCTCCCTTTATTCCGCATCGAGGACCAAGGTGCTGAAAAATGTCTTCAAATATTTTTCCCCACTGAATGTTGTTCTTCGAGTGAAATGAGAGGGACAACTTTCGGAAAGGATGCTCAAACATTTATATGCAATGTATTGGTCCATCCGTGGAGACTTTAGGGAGAGAAGAGAGTTTTTGAGGGATCTGTAGAAGTCCTCATCCTCAAGAGACTATTTGCAATTTTGACAGCTTGAAAATTTTGTAGGAACCTCATTAGTCAAAATCGAGCCTATCTGATGGCCAAGTGCTATGACCCTTCAGTTGGCATTGTTTGCTGCTACACCAGGTTTACTTTTGATGATCAAGGTATCTCTATAGGTCCCATCCAGCGGGGTCCAATTGAGGGCTTCTGACCTGTCCCGAAGATTTGAGCATATCGACTAGGGGGAATTTTGGCGAGGTGACCTCGTGGGCCCCATCTTGCCGAGTCTAATCGAGGATTTTCTATTGGCCTATTCCGAAGATCTAGGCTTGTCAGTTAAGGAAGATTTTTGGCAAGGCGACATCATGGCGAGGCATCACACTGAAGTCTCCAGCCGGTTAGGTCCTGGCTTTGTCAGTTTCTTGCCTTCATGATGGTCTTTAGCATTTTGGAGGGATCTTTCAATCGTCGTCCTCACCCTCAAGGACTCTCTTTGTCTTCGGAGTTAAAGTGTACGAGATCTTATGAGACCCTCACTCCAGGGTGAGCCATTTTGTGTTGTGATTGGATGCTGGTGGATGAGGATTTTATGTAGACCTCATTAGCCAAGATTATGACTATTTGGCGATTGGGTGTTAGCTGAGGTTGTGGTACCACATCAAATTAGTTTTTGTTAGTCCAAACGCCCTTTGTGGGTTTTCACCTGGATTAGGGAAGTGGTACCATAGAGATGGTTTTCACCAACCTCTTTTATTTTTGAGCTCTTTACCCATGACCTCAGGGCCATGTCCACCCTTTTCATCCATTTTTTCTCATGGTGCCCTTTTGGGGTTTTCACCGTCCCCAGGTTTTTATTCACGAAACTCTTTTACCCATGGTTTCGTGATCATGGCCATCCGTCATTTTTACTCATGGCATTCCCTTGTGAGGGTATACACCATGCCTGGTTTTTTTGTAAACACGTGTTTATGGTCTTGCCTTCGAGACCTGTGTGAAGCCTTTTAACGTCATGCAGTCAGGACATGCACTATAATTTAGGGTCAAACAGCTGGACCGTAGTGGTGATGAATGGCAGTCTGTGGGGGTCATGGAGTGAGTATGGTGGTGGTTTTGACTCACTTTGGGGAGATGGTAGAGGCTACTTATGAAAGATGGATGATGTGTGAATGGTGGGTGAAAGATGGTGACCCACTAGCTAATGACGAGTATGGATGGTGGAATTGTTCGTTGTTTTATGAGCATGGGTGAAACTCATTGGGTAATGATGGATGATGGTAATGAAATGAATGGATTCACTAGGGAAGCAATGACGGTGATGCGCACACACGAATGGGTCGGTTAGGGAAGGTGTGCGTGAAGATGCATGTAAACGGCATGTGCGTACATGTGGGGGCTTTTTGAAGGTCATGCCTCCTGGATCTGGGCAAAGAAGTTTAATGTCATATGACCAAGATGTGCACTATTGTTTAAGGTCATCTAACTTGGACCTTGGTTATGCAGTTTAAAGCATGCAACTAGGATCATTCAGTTTAAGGTCGTGCAACTAGACCTCCGCTACAGTTTTAAGGTCATATAGTTTGGACCATGCAGTTTTAGAGTCGTGCACTTGGACCATGGCTGTGCAGTTTAAGGTCGTGCAGCACTGACCATCGTGTGGGTCGCCATGTAGGTGAAACTCCATGGGGGATAGGTCTGTGGATAGCGATATGACTCCCTGGGGATAAAAATAGCTAAGGCTATACACGAGCAGGGAGCTTTAGATTAAGATTGAACTTCACTGAGGATTAAGAGGGCGAGTTTGACTCCCTGGGGATGATGGGTAGTGGTATGCATATAACTTTACTAAGAATGACAAGTCAGAGCGCAGATGCAACCCCACTGGGGGTTGAAAGGATAAGAATGTCCCTAACTCCCTGGGGATAGTGGGTCGCAATATGATGTGACTTCTGCTGGGGATGTTGGTGTGAAACAGACCCTTTGGGGATTGAATGGGTAAGTATGACCCCCTTTTTTTTTTGCATACACCTAACTCCACTGCAGATGTTGATGAAATACACCTAGCGAAGAGGTAGTCCATCTAGTTAAAGTTATGCGTATGAAGTATTTGTCACGCCGTGCATTACAGCTTTAAGGACTTGTAGCTTGGACATAGCTATGCAGTTTAAAGTCATGCAGTTAGAACCATGCAGTTTAAGGTCGTGAAACTAGACCTTCGTTACAGTTTAAGGTTATGTAGTTTGGACCATGGTGCTAAGCCTTTTAACGTCATGCGGCCAGGACATGCACTATGGTTTAAGGTCATACAACTGGACCATGGTCGTGCAATTTGGAGTCATGCAACGAGGCCCATGCAATTTAAGGTCAGGCAAGTAGACCTCCGCTACAGTTTAAGGTCATATAGTTTGGACCATACAGCTTAGGGTCATACACCTAGGCCATGGTTGTGCAGTATTAGGTCATGCTGCACAGACCAAGGCTATGCAGTTTAAAGTCATGCAGCACGAACCTAAGACTATGCAGTTTAAGGCCATGCAACATGGACCAAGGCTATGCAATTTAAGGTCATGCAGCATAGACGACTCCTATGCAATTTAAGGTCATTCAGCATGGATCATTGTGTGGGGAGAATGTGACTCCATGGGGAATAAAGTCGTAATTGGGGGCTCGACTCCCTAAGAAGTGAGGCTGTGGTACAGGGAATAAACTTCCTGAGGAGGCCGAACGATGGTTTGGCAGGCGCACGGTATTAAGTCTTGGATGGTGCACGGGGCATTAGACCTTGAGTGAAGCACACGGCGTTAACGACTTGGTGAGGCGCATGATGATAACTCCTTGATGAAGCGTGCGGCGATTGCTCCTTGACGAAGCGTGCGGTGATATCTCCTTGATGAAGCGCGTGGTGATAGCTCCTTAATGAAGTGTGTGACAATAGCCTTTAGGCGAAGCGCGTGGCGATAGGTCCTTGACGAAGCGTGCGACATTAGCTCCTTGACGAGGCGCACGACAATAACCCCTTTGGGTTCTGTCGTCGAGACTGATACTATTCCCATTGCAGTAGCCTTAGCAGCATTGCTTAGGACTACCTTGAGTGGGCTACACGGCATAATAATGGACATGCTTTGTCTGGGCGTGCAGAGGCTAAAGGGTCTGCCTCTTACTGAGCTTAATGGTGCAATCCAGCAGTTGAGGCAGGTCACCCTTGCAAGGGGAGTATCAGAGATCGTCTCTTTCTTTGATGGCGTCGTAAATGACCTAGAAGGGTCAAGATTAAAGGCCTTGCACGAAGAAGCAATTGCACAGCGGCTGGAAGGAGCACAGTTACCTCCTTTGGAATCCTCACTCAAGCGCTACCGCGAACTAGTAGAAGCTCAATTGCAACAAAAGGATGCTACAGTCTCCTAGAGATCGGACCTCACTAAGGAGGTCATCGCCGGCCACCGCAAGGTGATGTCTCTGAGGGGGAAGATATTAGAGCTGATGCAGAAGCTTGCCAAGCTGGAGAAGGAGGCTACGGCTTGGGAAGCAAAGGAAAAGGTTCTTCTTGATAACATTTTGGCCCTCGAGTACTCCTTGGAAGAAGGGACCGCCTTGATGGAGCATGTGGCGGAGCTGGTGGAAGGGCGAAATTGAGTGAGTGAAGGTATCAGCTACAACATATAGGAAGAAGATCAATGAAGCAATTGATCGATTTTGACCATGCCTTCTTTCTCTTTTTCTTTTAATTTATTCTTATTGTAAAGAAAGAAGCTGGGAATTCCCTCTTTAGTTATGAATGGAACAATTCTTTTCTCTTTCTTGTGCGGCATGAATTTTTTTCTTCCTCCTCTTTTTTATTGCTTTTTTTCCTTTCACCGTGTGAGACGAAAAAGGATAGCCCATTCCTTGCTTCATCTTCTGACAGCTTGTCGTGGCTTCAATGACCTGATACGGGGGAGCAGTTGCTCCCTCTCCCCACAGTGTTTGATTGGACAGGGGCTCATAATTCATCGCTCTCGTGATTTGGTGAGCCTGTTCGCTGTAAATACTTCAATCTGGGGGAGCCTTGGCTTCGATTCGAGATGCATTGCTTTTGAGCTCGTCATAAGTCTTAGTCTCAGGGACAAACTCCTTCAAGTGCCTTGAAGTGACGCGCATAACCTCCAACTAATTCTAGAGGCTATGAACCTCACTTCTCAGCTCTGCCATGGGGTCTTGTTCTTGAGAGCCGGAGGGCTAACTCTTGTCCACATGTACCTCTTCAGGAGCCTTTTGAGAGATGTAGGACCTTCTCTTGGCCGCTGGTGATCCCCTTGGTCAAGGAGGATGGAATTTGGAGTAGCTTCCTTGGTGGTTAGTTTGCCAATTTTGCTTCTAAAAGAGTGATGGGGACATGCAGAACCTTTTTCTGGTGCAGTGTATAAGTGACCCTCGGCGTTGAAAGGTCTTCCTCTAAGGTTCCTCACTCTCAGGAGTTGATCCTAGCTCGCCCTTTGGTATGATGAATTAGAATTAGAGGGGCAAGCTTCATCTTTGGGGGATGGCAGCATGACCTCGAAGAGGTGGCAAGGTATATTTGGGTAGATAGGAGTCAAAGGGAGGATCTTTCCTTGTCTTTCCTTTGCTTTAAACATATTTGTGATCATTCGCCCCAGATCTTCAACATCATCATGAGAGGAGGGTCATGTCTCTCTCACAGACTTCCAATCATCATCCTTTGACTTTTTTGGTGCTCGAAGGTTTGTGAAATAGTACTTAACTTCAGCATAGTGAGTCTCAACTATAGGGAACAGCCTCTTATTAGCATAAACCGTGTGTTGTCTCCCATCTAGACTGTACTTGAAACATTGGTGGAGCATGGAAGGAACCACCCCTTGATCGTGAAGCTAAGGGCGGCCGAGGAGGACATTGTAAGACGCATCGATGTCAATTACATGAAACTGAGCGTAATAGTTGAGGTCACCGATCTTGCACGGTGATGCGGGTAGGAGTGAGGTCGTCAGATCCTAATCCTAATCGAGTGAGGATCCTTATTGAGATCAGGTTGACTGTCGACCCTCTATCCAGTATGATTCGGTAGATAGAGCAAGCATGTAATTCACCATTCATGAAGAGGGGGCAATTGTGAAATTTGCTTCCCAACTCATCTTTAGAAATAGAGATTGCCAAGCACCCACTCAGGATGGCTAGGTCAACCTCAATAGGCTCCACTTCAGTCTCATACACCTCTGGGTTATAAAGAGCTTTCACCAAGGCCGTACGATAGTCTCTAGACAGCATAAGGACATCATAGATACTTAGAACGGCTGGAAGATTTCTCAAGTGCCCAATTACATCATATTTCACTTTATCCTCATTAGTCTTCTATGTTCCAGATCCAGTCACTGGTGTAAGTGGTAAGGTAGGTTTAGGAATAATCTTTGGTTGAGTTTTGGTTTGTGACACTGGCTGAAATTGTTGTTCAGCCGGTGCGGTCTGGGTTGATGGGGAAGTAATAGGGATGTAGAGGTTTGAGGTTGAGGCTTAGAGAAAAGTGAAGGATCAGGAAACTTGAGGACCTTGAACTTTTGAGGTGTGGGCTGCAGCTTCTTTCCCGATCTCAGGTTCATTTACCCCATGCTGGATGGTACTTCCAAGATTTGCACCATATGGGAGGCCTCTTTGGAAGAGTAGCTTGAAGATGTCTCAATTTTGGCTTGAGCTTTTAGGGCATCATCAACGACAGTCGAGAATCCAACCGCCTAAGCCACCATCTTTCTTAGATGCTTCTGCTGCGACCTGCTAATGTTGGTACCTTCGAGCTCTCTATTTAGAGTGTCGAAGTTACCCAGTTGCACCAGTGGAATAAATAACAGAGGAGGGAGGAGAAGAAGAGTTAGAATGTTTTAGGCAGCTTTTTATGTAGTCATCAGAATTGGACGTGCGCAGGGGGTATTTTAGGTCTTGCCCCAGCTTTGACTATTGGGGGGTGCTTTTAGCATCGTCACTCACATTGGACAGATCCCAAGCTATTGGTGACTAAAGGACGTCCGCCTGATTGGATGGCAAGATAAGGCAGGTTGCACCCTGGATGAAGTCTTATAAGGTTGGCAATGGAGGAAGGGGCCTGAGGAATTCTTCCTCAACTGGTGGCTGACGGATGTGGTTTCTTCGGCGAGCTGACCTGGGTGCTCGTCTCCTTCTAGATCCCTGAGGAGGTGTTTGGTCCGCTCTATCAGGCTGATGAGTTGTCCTAACTTGGTGGACTTCCTCACGCTTCAGGGAGTTGAGCCTACTTCGCCCATGGTAGACTTCCTAGGGCTAAGAAGTCGAGGGCACTGAAGGGACCAGTGTATGCTCATAGGGGACTTGTAGCATGGTTTCCTATTAAATGGGAGCAATGGCTTGGAAGCATTCTGGGAGGACGACACAAACAATGTGGCCTTTCTGTACCTTCTCAGCAACTACAGCTTCGAACCCAGAGCATTCTTTCAGCTCGTGATATTTGGTGATATGAGCACCAGAGGTTTTCTGTTCCTTGGGCAAGATGCCTCGACTGCCTGGCAAGCTTTGGAGTGACGAGACCCTGTTGGACCATCGTCTCGAAGAAGGCTTGTAGAGGGTATAGCTCAACTCTTCTCGGGGCTGGTGTCGGGAGTTCTTCTTACACTGGTGTATAGACATCGCCATCTGTGATAGGCAGAGGGCGTGAGAGAAGCCAGTGGATGGCGACAGGTATTGCCACACCCTTCGAGGGCGGCGATGAGCATCGTCGTCTATGATAGGCGTGCAACAGGGTGATACCCCTATGGGCGGCAATACCCATCACTGTCTGTGCTTCACGCAAAGAGGTAGAGACATGAAGAGGAAGAGAAGGCAACTCGCACACGGCGCTGCCATCGCCATGCACGACTTGTGAAACCATAGGAGGGGGAAAGAGGCATGCACGGCACTGCCACTGCTATGCATGGCCTCTTAGAGAAGCTCAGACGAAGACAAAGAAGAAGAAGAAGAAAGAAAAGAAGAGAGAGAAGAAGAAAGGGAAGAAGAAAAGAAACGAAAAGAGAGAAAGATTTACCTTGAGCCTAGGGGTACCGATCCAAATGTTTCTCTCTCCTTTCTCTCTCTCTCCAAACGTGACCCAACAATGAGAAGAAAGAAAAATCTTATTAAGCAAAGTTCTCCTTAGCGAATAAATGACGGGTCTGTGTACAATGGTAGTACGTGGTATATATAGTGTGGTGCTCAAACATGGGTGGATTGATCAAAATTAAGATTTAACTGAATTAAGACAAATAGGAAAAAACGGTGAAAAATGATAGATTTGCCCCTTCCTAACAATTAGTGGAATTTCAAAACAATCCCTGTGCTACCTTAGAATGTGCGTGATTTTTCATAGATGATCCGGGGTTGTTTTGATGCCCGTTCGATCGAAAGATGATTGTTTTCTTGTAGGGATCGACATGGCGATCAATTTGATACCAACTTTAAGCCATGGATCGTGTTTTTAGGCACGATCATGTGACTTGAAAATGTGGATGAATCTTGGAACTTCAGATCGATAGTGTGCTCGTTCCTTGAAGTTTTTTCTATGATTTCTTCGCTGGATCACACTGAGCATGTCGTCATAATCACGTGGCAACAAACACAGCTCGATTCCACGTTTAGACTAATATTTTGCAACTTTGAAGTTTTGGACGGAATCTGGAATTTTGATGCCCTAATTTGTAATCACTTCATCGGCTTCTAGTGCAGAATCTAACTGTTCATCATGTACGGGGTTCGGATTGGAGATAGCCCTAGATGGTACGCACGTGTTGCAACTAGTTTCACATCGATCGGACTCGTGCATGGTGTGATTTGGCCACTCGAGCGAGGTACGATGCTGACGATTTTCCTGCAACTTTCTTCACAGATCAGCAACTTCTCTCTGAATTTTCTTCGCACTCGGACGTCATCGTGGGGTGTGCCACATATCGAAACGTTCGTCTCGACGAGACGAACACACTCACGAATTTTGAGAATGATCCGACTTGGACTGAGTAAGATATAGGTCTGGCAAGTCACTATTCGTGACTGTCCCTTTAATGGAGTTGAGTTGCAGGGTGGCCGCATGGGAATAGCATGCAGCTCCTCCTGTTTCGGTCTTTCGCCTATAACGTCTTCTTGAAATGTCCGTTTAAGCTGAAATTTGACAATTAGCATTTTTTTACCATGCCAGATCCAATGGCGATGGTTCCATAGTAATTTGACACACCGAAAACATAATTCTAGTAATAGGGTCGGTTTGAAGGTGCTAGAGGCTGATTCTTCCGAAATTGTTTCTCGATCTGCACTGCCATAAACAGTCGGAATACAACGAAACTTGATAGGAGACTTTTGAGAGTCATTATGAAGACCTTGATCAATTCTGGGGCCATTCTGAGACTGTCAAAATTTCCATTGTTTGTTAGGCTTTATTGACCAACTACTCCCTTTATTCCGCATCGAGGACCAAGGTGCTGAAAAATGTCTTCAAACCGTGGTAGCAAGATGGCATGATAACTCAAATTGACACAACAATATTACTACTAAACGTCAGAACAAATATTGACTAGCATGGCACGATGGCTAGCTTATCGTGACAATAAGACGGGCACGGTGACTCTGACCAGCACGGCGGCATTAGTGCTAGATGATAAGACTACTGTGATAGTGCTAATCTTAACCTCTTTGGGTAAAACGAGAGAGAGGAAAAAGGGAAAAGAGAAGAAGAGAGAAGGAGAAGAAAAGAGAAAAAAACGTATGGAGAGAGAAAAAAATAAAGGAAGAGAGAAAAAAGAAGAAGAAGAGAAGAAAAGGGTTAAAGACAGGAGAAGAGGGAAGGAGTGGAGAAAAATATGATGAAGAAAGAAAAGAGCGAGGGAAGAGAAGAGAGAAAGAAAGAAGAGAGAAAACATGATGGGAAGAGGGGATAGAAAGAAAGAAAAGAGCGAGGGAAGAGAAGAGAGAAAGAAAGAAGAGAGAAAACAGGATGGGAAGAGGGGATAGAAAGAAAGAAGAAGATAAAGAAGGAAGAGGGAAGAGAGAGAAAGATAGAGAGAAGGAAGAGAAAGAAGAGAGAGAAGAGAAAGAAACATAGACGGCGATGGGGTTCTACCGTCCATGATAGGAGAGAGAAGAGAAAGAAACAAGGATGGCATGGGCTTTCGTCGTCCATGACAGGAGAGAGAGAAGAGAAAGAAACATAAACGGTGATGGGCTTCCCCTGTCCATGACAGGAGAGAGAAGAGAAAGAAACATGGACGATCATGGGCTTCTGACGTCCATGATAAAAGGAAGAAGAGAGAGAAAATATGGACGAGGATGGGCTTCCACCGTCCATGACAGGAGAGAGAGAAGAGAAAGAAACATGGACGGCGAGGGCTTCTACCATCCATGACAGGAGAGAGAGAAGAGAAAGAAATGTAGATGGCGATGGGATTCCGTCGTCCATGACAGCATTGGGCTTGCGTCGTCCATGACATAGGAAGAAACTCAGACAGAGCCCTAGCTTGTCATTCGGGTTAGGTCCCGCCTCACTGTGTGTATTCTAGAGGAGGACATCATGCCCGACGATAGGCTTCACCATGCATGAATGGTGAAGAGAGAGAATGGAAAGAATAAGGAGAACGAAAGAAGAGAGACATTAAGAAAGAAAGGGAAGAAGATCAGGAGAGAGCGAGGAAGGATTAGGAAATAATGAAAGGTGAGTAAGGAAAGACAAGAGAGAAAAAGAAGAAAGAAGAAGATGAAAGACATGCACGGTGATGGCCCACTACTTTGCATGTTGAGAGAAGAGAGAGAAGACAGAGATGAGGGGAGGAGAGAGAAAGAGAAAGATGAGAGAAAGAGGAGGAGAGAGAAAGAGAGATGAGAGGATGAGAGAGGAAGAAGAGGAGAGAGAAAGAGAGAGACGAGAGGAGGAGAAAAAATGTTACCTAACCGAAGGGTACCAAAATTTTTCTTCTCTCTCCTCTCTCTCTCTCTCTTCAAGACGTGCCCACAATCTCAATGTAAAAATCTCAAATTTTATTCATCAGTGTGGAACCTTTTACAATTATGTTTAGCATGTATTTATAGAATCAGGCCCAAACATGGATGGATGCTCAAAATCAAGCCTAATTGATGATAACTACAACTTATGTGAATTAAAGAAAAATCTAAAAATGGATACAAAATGATGTTTTTTGCCCTGGCCGAATAATACATGGAATTCCAAAACAGTCCCTGTTATTGCCCTAGAATATGAATGATCTTCCATGGATGATTAAGGGTTGCTCCAGTGCCTATTTGGCCGAAAGATGATTTCTTTCTCGTTGGGCTTGGTATGACAATCTATTTTATACCAACTTCGAGACACAGACTGTGTTTTTAGGTCACGATCACGCGGCCTTGAAATTTGCATGAATGTCGAAAACTTTTGATCGATAGTGGGCTCGTTTCTTAGAGTTTTTCCGTGATTTCTTCACTAGATTGCACTGAGCAAGCCGTCACAATCGCATTGCAACAAACGGAGCTCGATTTCGTGTCGGATCCTAAAATCCGACAGCTGAAATTTGAAACAACTTTATCGTTCATCGGTGAAATCCGATCATTCATAAAATGTGGGATTCGAACCAGACAAAGCCCTATATCTTACGCACATGATGGAACTGATTTCATGTCGATAAGGTGCACGAGCGTCGAATTGCCATGCGAACGAGACGTGTCGCTACTGAATTTTCTACAACTTTTACCACGAATCGTGAATTTCTCTCATGTTTCCCTCCCTACTCGAGCATTGTCATGTGGTGTGCCACATATCAAAATGTTCGTCTTGACGAGATGAACATGCTCGCAAAATTTGAGCATGATCCGACACATAACGAGTGAGATACGGGTCTTCGAAGTTGCTGCTCGTGGTTGTGCACACCAGTCTTCTTTAATGGAGATTGGTGCAGGGAGGGCACACGGGAATAACGTGCGGCTTACTCCTTTTCAGTCTTTCTCTAGAACGTTATCTTGGAGCGCCCGATTAAACCGAAACTTGGCCCATAGGGGTTTTAGACTGTGTTGGATCCAATGGCAGTGGTCCACGGCCGTTTGATGCTCTGTTAATAAAGTTCTAGTTAACAGATCCATTTCAAGGTGCTAGAGGTTGATTTCTCTAAAATTGTTTCATTGTCTGCACTGCCTTAGACATGTTAGATTGTGATGAAACTTGGCAAGTAGCCTTTTGAAGTGCTTAGGAAGATTGTAACCCATTCTGGGGAAATTCTAAGATTGAAAAAGATTCCACTGTATATCAGGACTTTATTGATCGGCTTCTCTTTTATTCTGCATCGGGGACCCAAGGTGCTAAAAAATATGTTCAAACATCGTGGTCATATGAGACCACAAGGGAAGGAAAGAGAGAAGAAGAGAAGGAGAAAGAGTGATACATGGATGGAAATGGGGTTCCGTCGTTCGTGAAAGATGAGAGAGAAAGAGAAAGAAAGAGAGGAGAGAGAAAGAGAAGAGAGAGAAGAGAGAGAATTAGAGAGAAAGAGAAGAGAGAAAGAGAGAGAAAGAGAGAAGGAGAAGAGAGAAAGAGATTTACATTAAGCTCAGGGGTATCGACCCAAAAATTTCCCTCTCCTTCCTCTCTCTCCCAAAACACGACCCAATAATGAAGAAAAATCGAAATTTTATTAAGCTAAGTGGTCCCCCCTGTATAATAATATAACGTGATATATATAAACTTTTGCCCAAACATTGGCGGATTAATCAAAATCTACCCTAATTGCCAAATATACAATTTTTTTAAAATTAAATGAAAATCTAAAATAGGGACAAAATGATGATTTTACCTTGGTCAGCAATATATGAAATTCCAAAACAGTCTCTGTTGCTACCCTAGAATGTGTGTGATCTTCCATGACCGATTGGAGGTTGCTCCGATATCCGTTTGGTCGAAAGATGATTACTTTCTTGTTGGGATCGCCATGATGATCTATTTGATAACAACTTCGGACTACGGATAGCCTTTTTAGGCTAGAATCACACAACTCAAAATTTTGATGAATCATGAAAACTTCTGATCGATAGTGTGCTTGTTTCTTGCTATTTTTCTTTGGTTTCTTTGATGAATTGCACCAAGCATGTCGTAATAATCGCGTTGCAACAAATGTAGCTCGATTTTGTGCTCGGACGAAGATTTCACAATCGTTGAGTTTTAGACAGAATCTGAAATCGGGCGACTGGAATATGCAATAACTTTATTGGCTTCGCGTGTGAAATCCGGCCGTTCATCACATATGGGGTTCGGACCAGACAAAGCCCTATACTTTACGTGATGGAACTGGTCTCGTGTCAATCTGTTGTGCGAGCATTGTGATATGGTTGCTCGAGCGAGACGTGTTGCTACTGAATTTCCTGCAAGTTTTACCATGAATCGTCAACTTCTCTCTAGTTTTTCCCCCTGCTCGAGCATCGTCACACGAAGTGCCACATATCGAAATGCCCGTCTTGGCGAGACAAATATGCTCACAAAATTTGAGCGCGATCTGACTCAGAACTAGGGAGATATAGCTCCCATAATTGACTACCTAAAACTGTAAAAACATTCACCATTAATGGTGATTTTGTGCAGGGATGGTGCAAGGGAATAATGTGCGGCTTGCCCCTTTTCAATATTTTACCCATAACATTGTCCTTGGTCCCCTGATTAAGCCAAAACTTGACCCCTAAGGGTTTACGACCATGCCAAATCCAATGGCGGTGGTCCCACAGCAATTTCACACACCAAAAATAGAGTTTTAGTTATGGGATCTGTTTCAGGGTGTCAAAGGTTGATTTTTCTGAAATTGTTTCCTTGTTTGTACTGCTTTAGACATGTCGGATTGCAACAAAACTTGGCAGGTGGCCTTTAGAAGTGCTTCGAAACATTTTCACCAATTTTGGGATAATTCTGAGACTGTGAAAAATTACACTGTATATCAGGGCATTATTGACCGGCTTCTTCTTTATTCTGCATTGGGGACGCAAGGTGCTGAAAAATGTGATCAAAAAGTTTAGCCCACCGAGTATTGTACTTTTAGAGAAGCGAGAAGGACAACATTCAAAAAATTTCCTCGATTTTATTAATTTTTTCTTCCTAGCCACAGGACCACGTGAAGTCGGGCCATAGAGACGATTTTCCTCGGGTTTTCACCTAGACTTGGAAAGTGGGGCCGTAGAGACGATTTTCCTCGAGTTTTCACCTAGACTTGGAAAGTGGGGCCGTAGAGACGATTTTCATCAACCTCCTTTTATTTGGGGCTCTTTTACTCATGACCTTTCAGCCATGTCCACCATTTTCCTCAGTTTTTACTCATGGTGCCCTTTCAAGTTTTCACCGTGCTCAGGTTTTTATTTTCACAAAACTCTCTTACTCATGGTTTCATGACCATGCCCATTCATCATTTTTACTCATGGCGTTCCCTTGACCAAGTGTACACCGCTATTCTTTTTTTTCTCTTTTTTTTTTGGTGAAGGCATGTTTAGGGTCATGCCTTTGGGACCTGTGCGAAGCCTTTTAATGTTATGCGGCTAGGATGCGAACTATAGTTTTAAGGTCATACAGCTGGACCATGGTGGAGATGGATGGTAGTTTGTGGAGACCACGAACTGAGTATGGTGGTGGTTTGACTCACTTTGGGGAGTTAGCACAAGGTTGCCTATGAAAGATGGATGATGTATTGATGGACGGTGAAAAGTGGGGTTCCACTAGCTAACGGAGAGTATGGATGGTGGGATGGCTCGCCATTTTGTGAGCGCGAGTGAAACTCACTGGGAAGACGTGTGTGAAGATGCTCGTAAAGGGCATTGTGCACGTGTGTGAGGACGTGTTCATGGTCGTGCCTCCTGAACCTTTGCAAAGCAGTTTAACATCATGCGGTCAGGAGGTGCACTATGGTTTAAGCTCATATTGCTTAGAGTGTGGCTAGACCGTGCAGTTTAGAGTCATGCAGCCTGGACCTTGCAGTTTAAGGTAGTGCAACAAGACCTCCACTACAGTTTAAGGTCGTATACTTTGGCCCGTGGCTGCGCAGTTTAAAGTCATGCAACTAGGACCATGCAATTTAAGGTCATGCAACTAGACCTCCGCTATCGTTTAAGGTCGTATAGTTTAAACTGTGCAGTTTAGGGTGGTGCACCTAGGCCATTGTGTCGGTCACCATGTAGTTGAAACTCCATGGGGAATAGGTTTTTGGATGGCAATCCAACTCCTTGCGGATAAAATGGTTAAGGCCATACACAAGCAGAGGGCTTAGATGGAGATGGTGGCCCAATGAGGGATGGAAAAAGGGAGCAGACTGCACTGGGGATTAGAGGTTGAGTGAGACTCCAAGGAGGATAGGCCTACGATAGGACTTTGGGATAAGATAATAACTTGGTGCAAAACAAACCCACTGGGGATTACAGAGGTAAGCATGACCCCCTTTTTCTTGGCACACACCTAAGTCCACTGGGGATGAAGGGCTGCAGCACAGGTGTACATCCTACTGGGGTAATGATGGGACGTGGACAATGATGACATGCTCGGTAGTAGAAGAGAATGTCTTGAGATTACTCGGTGATGAAGCATACATAGTGGTAGCATGCTCGGAGATGAAGCATGCACGGCGGCAGCTTGTTCGGCAATGACATGCTCGGCGGTTGAATGCATGATGGTGAGGCATGCATGATGGTGGTGCATATATGATGATGAAGAAGGAGCACGCTAGGCGGTTGAGGGGACGTGCGCACGAGAGATGCGTGCAAGTGGCGACTTGTGAAGGACCTCGGGCTCGAGCTAAGAAGCAACTACCCCGATCAACCCAGCCTCATGGGGAAAGGTCTTTTAAGGCCATGTGCCCTGAACAGACCTTTAAGGGGTGCTTTTAAAAGTCCTCACCCTTGTTGGATGTGTTGAGGGAATGTTTAAGGTCTTCACCCACTTTAGACTGTTGTAGAGGTAGGGGCACGCATGATAAGAAGTGGGGTCATGGAAACTTTAAATCCATGATGGAGGCTTATAAGTGCCACGAATGGTGTATTTTAGCTGGGGAAATGGGAGCTCGATGGTGAAAGGCCCTATCAGACAAAATGGTATGAAGTCACGATCGGAACCGCAGTATGCCTCTTTGGGATATAGAATTCTAAAGGCAGTCACATGGTTTGGAATCTCACAGTTAGAACTGCGGTACGCCTCTTTATCGATGAGATAGTTGCATGCTCTGCTTCGAAGCCTCACAGTCGAAATTATGGTACGCCTCTTTGAGATATAGCGTTGGTAGAGACGGTCGCATGCTTCGGAATCTCACAATTAGAACTGTGGTACACCTCTTTGTCGATGAGGCGATTGCATGCTTTTGCTTCAAATCCTCACAGTCAAAATTGTGGTACACCTCCTTGGGATATAGCTTTGGTAGAGATGGTAGCATGCTTTGGAATCTCATAGTTAGAACTGCAGTATACCTCTTTATTGGTGAGACAATTGCATGCTCTGCTTCCTAGCCTCACGGTCGGAACGGTGGTATGCCTCTTTGAGATATGGCGTTGTAGAGGCGTGCGCGTGCTTCGAAATGCATGCTTTGCTTCAAATCCTCATAGTCACAACCGATGTACACGTTGATTAGGGAGGACACCTTGGAGGGATGGTGTCCTTTCACCGAGTGCTTGTGAAGAAGGATGTAGTAAGGGATGTAAAGTAGGGTGTCTTGCGGTAACCCCATGGAGACATGTAGGAACATGAAGCAGTTTATAGTCATGCGAATGGACTATATGTCGTGCAGTTTTAACATCTTGCTACAGGGACATTTGACATTTTTACTTGTGATGACCCGTATGGGAGGATCAACACGCCCATCATTTGAGAGTGAGTGCCCCGAAGGGTTTTCACCCCACCCCCTATATTTTAACAGTCTTGCTTATAGTCCCCTTGCGGGTTTTTACGATGACCATCTTTTGCTTTTTTTGTTTTTTCTTTTTTTTTTCTTTTTGACATATTTTGCCCATGGTGGTCTTTGAGAGTGCACACCATGTCTGTCATTTTTTTTTTGACATTTTTATGCATGACGCCCTTACGAGTTTTTGTCATGCCCGTCTTCTGCTTATTTATTTTTTTTATTTTTTATTTTTTACAGAAGCATGTTTAAGGTCATGCCACCATGACCATCAATTTGGCATGTTTAACGTCATCCACCGAGACCTTAAGGTCTTGCCTCCGAGATCGCATGTGGTGTAATTTAACGTTGTGCCACTAGGACATGTGCTATAGTTTAGGGTCGTATAGCTTGGACCGTGTGTAGTACTGGATCACGCATAGAATCAGCCCCAAGTTCAATTTTCTCATCTCTATGAAATTCTGGTCCTTACCAGCACGACACTCCTTAGTGCTATGACCAAGTCTCCTATGATATTGGCAGTTATTGGGCTTACTTTCCCTTCCATGTTCCCTCGATCTTTTCGGGATGGGTAGCTCGATCATCCCCTCTAATAGGAGAGTCTCAAGCAGCTAGGGGATCGTAACTTGTCAAAGGAGTAATCCTTGTGTCGGCCTTGGCTTGAGGAGTGCATGGCATTTGTTATGGCAGCTGATAATTGATCATCATCTTTGACTGATGCGAAGGGTCTAGATATACTTTCGTGGCGCTTGAGAAAACCTTCAATTTGAACTGCCTTATTGACCATCTTTGCGAATGTAGTGGACCATGATGAAGTGACATAACAATCCAATTTTGGGTGCATCCCATCTATGCAGTACTCTATCTCTTGAGGCTCACCTATTAGTGTGGCCAAATTGATGGCCAGATTGCACCACCTTTCGATGTACTCGACCGTGGGCTCGTGTTTCGCCTCAAAAAGTTCAAAGAGTTGGAGTTTCCTTTCTATGTCACAGAAGCGCTTAAGGAACTCTTCCTCCATTTGTGCCCATGATGAGATTGATCTTGGTGGTAACCGAGAGTACCATTTGAATGCTACTTCAGTAAGGGTTCCCACAAATTGCCGAAGAAATAGAAGCTCATTGTTCGTTGTATTGCCACAGGCTACAATGAAATGGACTATGTGTTGCTCTGATGAGCTAGTATACTCAAACTTGGGGAAGTCAGGTCTTTGATAGCCTGGTGGAAATGGAGTTTGGTCAACAGATGTTGGGTAAGGATTTTGATAGTGATTCGGCTCTTCCATCACTGGGATAACGTACTGTTTTCAATACTTCGGCTACCATGCCTTTCACTAATTCTTCGTTCCCAACCTGAGCTAATGGGGAGGAGAGCGGCAATGAGGGAGGCGAGGATGGTAGTACCCCTTCTTCTGATGGTACTGTTCGATGATCGGATATGGTGCTGGGGGTACGCTCAGGCTTATGAGACACCATTACCTCTTGGCGTAAAGTTTCCATCATTTCATCTTTTAATCTCATCTCAACTTGTAGCTGCCTCAATAGGCCTTAAGCAGCACAATCGCGTCTCCATAAAATTCTGGTACTTCATTGATCACCATGCTTGAGGACTCTTCTTCTATTGGAAGATTGGGTTGCTCACCATTGGGAAGCAAAGGGATAACGGAGGTTTGGGGCCGATTGCTTCGAAAGCTTCTTTTTCGTCAGGGTTAGTACACTCTAATAAAGTTTGCTCACCACATACCTCTTGCTCAATGGAGTTCTCGACCTTAGGCTCAACTGTCGCTACTTTGACAACATTATTAATGAAGGTCATTGAGCCTTTCTTCAAGTTCTCTTCATCTTCCGAGGCTTAGGTATCCTCGTCATCTAATGAGAATCTGAAACTCTCACAAGACGGTGAGGTCACTTGGTCATCATTGAGGCAGAATTTTTCGTGACACGAGGCGAACACATGATCAGCCTCATAAGGATTCATGACGTCTTCAAGACATGGAGGCCGTACGTAGTCAGCCCCATAAAGAATCATGGTGTTTATGGGATCTAGAGGCATGATTTCATTGGGGTGGTCAGCGAAAGGAATGTTGCCCATCTCATCCTGTATCACGGAATGATTTTTCTCGAATGAGAGTGACGAGAACTCATCATAGGTAGTAGTCATTGGATGCATGAGGATGAGGGATGTCGCCCCATCAGAATTGAGCTCTTCATCACCAAACGAGAATGTGAAACCCTCATAGGACGAGGCCGTACTGTTTTTGTCGAGAGCGCACATGCACACGCATGACATGGAGGAAGCATGCAGCTGGCTTTGCGAGGAATCATGGTGCCTTCAGGGCATGAAGGAGCCATTTCAGTGGGGCTGCCAACAGGGGGAGTGTGGCTTATCCCATCCAGCACTGGGGGGAGGCTTTCCTCGAATGAGAGTAACAAACTCTCATCAATGGTAAGAATATCTAGTTGAGAGAGACTAAGGGAGGCCACATCCTTGGACCACCCAGAGGGGACAAGAGTCCATAACTTATCTGAGATTCTAGAATGAATCCTGATGAAGGCTGGGAAAGGGTGAATGACGGCAAAGTCCCATTCTTTTTTATAAGATCGATCTCAACAGTGAGCTTTTCAGCCCTTTGAAGTAGCCCAATAGTATCGGTTCTCTTTCAGTTTCATCTTGGGAACCTGGGATGTCGAGTTTGACCTTGGGAGTAGCTGGTGGATCATTATCTTACATCATGGACAGAAGACCGGTCCTTTCATAGTTCAAACTTTCCACCACCAAGAGATCATGGGCAACGCCCTTGGTGGGTTCGACTTCTGTCTCATTTGTGACCTCGGGACTACCCCGCAGCAATACTTCTCGATTGAATAGGAGTCTAGGGCAAACTGGTTCAGGGACATGAGTTGTCCCAAGCTTAGTTTGTACAAAGATGCCTTTGCTCTCGGTGCTCCAACTTGAAAGGAGCTTAGGAGTTTGATTAGATGATTGATGAACTGGTTAAGGATTGATGGGGTCATTGGGGTCAGAGTGGCTCTTTTCCCCATCTGGAGACTCGCCATTGCCCAAAGTCAAGCTTGGATCTTAATAGATAACATGCTTCATCATGCCTCGATCAATCTTTTTGGTGTTTACCTCATGCCATGCTTTTGCAACATCATCCGCATCAAGGGGAATGAGAGGGGAGAACGAGTTCTCCTCATTGTAAGGGAAGTCTTCAATCACTTTCTTTCCTTTGCCCCTAAGATAGGCCTTCAATGTCTTAGTCTCTCGACCCCATTTTCGGGTCCGCCCATGATTCCCCTTCATCATGGCCATGTACAACTGTCGTCGAGCGAAGGCAAACTATTCTTCTAAGCCATTCACATGATTGCCCTTGGGACTGGTTGGAGTGCTAGATCCATGCGTGTGCATAGTGCAAAGGTGTTCTTAGGGAGGGTGGGGGGGATCGACGCGTGTGCACCCCTTGCAGAAGAACTTCGGGTGACCTAGGGGTTAACCCGAGCTCGACTACCGTGTCCAGCCTTAAGAGGCTCGATGCCGTGAGCCTATGTGTGTGATGGAATGGTCGTGTGACTATCCCTCACAGAATGAAAAGACATGTGCTGGGAGGGGGTACTAGGAGGTTACTCTTCGTGTGCTCGGGCAGACACAGCAACAAGGATGCCCCAAGTGATGCAGTGCATATGCAAGGGGTGTGTAGGGCTAGGTTCAAGAAGACTCAAACCCTGACAGTGTCCCAAGGTAACCTGAGGGTTTCCTCGAGTGGTGCGATGTGCATGCAAAAGAGGTGCAGGGCTCGGTTCATGAAGACCCGAACCCTGGCAATGTCCTCAGATAACCTGAGGGTTTCTCCGAGTGGTAGCTAGAATGGATGGTCCACTAGCTTTGGTGAGTGTGTGTGTGGTGGTGGCTTCAGAGCTGCCTCCTCCTAGTGTTAAGCATCCTGTTACAGGGTCTTGGAGGGATAAAGAATGGGGGTAGCCTCACGGTTACCCACAGAAGCAACGACAGATGGACAGCCAATAGCAGGAGAGGAAAGGGTAGCCTTCGAGCTGCCCCGAGAGTGGGACCGGCAAGTGAGTTGTCGGTAGCAGAGTGCGTGCTGTGTGTGGTGGCATGTGTGCCACTAATGCAAGGTGCATTGGCAGAACCCATGCAAGGAGGTAGGGAAAGAGGGACTTTTAAGTCCATCCTCACCTCTTTGCAGGTGATGACCTGGGACTGCGACACAAGGTTGATCCTAAGGAGAAAGGTTGAGGTTTGCAGAACCTGTTCCTGATGAAGACTCACGAGTGCGAGGATTATGAAACCCCCGACTCGGATGAAGGGGTTAAGCAACCCCAAAGACATGTGTGTGTAGAGTGAGCAGGAATAAAAAGAAAGGAAGGTCAAACAAGAACGATCTAATGATGGGGTAGTGTGTCCCCAGTGGAGTCGCCAAGCTGGTTAGATGCCTTAGTCTCACCCTCCAGGTCAAGTTCACCTGGTGGTGTGGTTGGTTGCAAAGACGGCGATGGGAAGGAAAGTTTTGGGAAATGGTGGTCTCATGGGACCACAGAGCATGAGAGGGAAAAAGAGAATGCGACACAATGGGGGATGATATGAGGGTACGCAGCAAAAGAAGGGGAAGGGAGGTGGACCTGAGGGACTACCTGAGAAAGAAGAAGGAAGTGGACCCGAGGGTGCACAGGGACTAAGAAAAGAGAGAAATTGTGGTCATGCTGAACCACAAGGAGGGAGAGGAGAAAGTTGTCATCGTTAGGGACTACAGGGAAGAGGGAAGAGGAGGGTCGTGGTCATACGAGATCACAAGGGAAGGAAAGAGAGAAGAAGAGAAGGAGAAAGAATGAAACATGGATGGCGTTGGGGTTTTGCCGTCCGTGAAAGAGGAGAGAGAAAGATAAAGAAAGAGAGGAGAGAAAAAGAGTACATAGAGAAAGAGTAGAGAGAGAAATGGATATAAAGAGAAGAGAGACAAAGAGAGAAAGAGAAGAGAGAGAAAGATTTACGTTAAGCTCAAGGGTCCTGACTCAAAAATTTCTCTCTCCTTCCTCTCTCTCCCAAAACTTGACCCAACAATGAAGAAAAATCAAAATTTTACTAAGCTGTGGTCCCCCTGTACAATGATATAACGTGATATATAAACCAGTGGTGTTAAAAAAAGGATTGGTGCCCCGGATCGGGCACCTCAAAAACCCATCCGGATCGGTGAATCGACGATCCGGATCGGGAATTAGCCGAATCGGTCCTATTAAGGCCTAAAAATAATACAAAAAAATTATAAAAATTCACTATAAATGTTATTTTTTAAGAATCCAATAAGAAAATACGGGTGTTACATTATTAGCTTTCATTTTTAATCAATTTGTGAATAATTAGGATGTTCTTTTCTTGTATGAACTCATGTTTACCATTAAATTTGCATCACATAAAATAAAAAACATAGAATTACCATGGATAAAGTGTACAATCATACATAGACTACAATAAATAATGTATTAAAGACTACAACAAATAATGTATTAAATCGATAAAAAATGGCCACTAACATCTCGAATTGATGGAAAAACCTAATCCACTAAAAAAAAAAAAAAGCAAATTAATACAACCTAACTAACTATAATCCAAAATTATTACAACCTATCTAACTATAATATTATTTATTGCAACAAAAATTGTTGATTTATATTTTAATTGTATAAATAATAGAAAATTTAAAATATTTTATAATATCATTTAATTTAAAATGTATTAATGACAATTGTAAGAAAAATAATACATTACAAGATTTATAATGCAAATAAATAAAAAAATAAATCAAATATTTTATTATCAATATATAAATTATTCGAATGCGCATCACTTTTCAAAATAACACTTCACATTTTTAAATACTTTTTTAGAATTCTAGAATAAATTTAATGGAAGAGATTGTTAAAGACAGAGAAATATTGCAAATGTGTATGAATCATATCTTAAAATTAATATTCCTAAATTTATGTTAATGCTTACCATATTATAAAAATAAAAATTATAATTAGATCAGTTATTCCTAGTTTGAATTAAAAAATATTTGTTGTATTAAGAAATATCGTTT
>NW_006500144.1:4427277-4440765 GCF_000471905.2 Amborella trichopoda | reverse complement strand
ACAAGAAAAAGAAGAAGATGTTATATTACTTTTTTTTTTTGCTTGTTGTATTACTTTTTATTTTTTATTTCTTTTATCATATTATTTTCTTCATTTTAGTTTTTTTTTTAAGACAAAAGTAAAAAACTATCCTTTTTTTTTTTTATGATAGTAATTTTTTTAAAAAAAATTATGATATTATTTTTAAAAAAAATTTATGATATTATTTTTTTAAAAAAAAATTAAGACAAAAGTAGAAGCCTATATTTTTCTTTTATTTTTATGAAGACAAATTTTAGTTTTTTTTTTAAGACAAAAGTAAAAACCCATTTCTTTTTGTTTTTATGATATTATTTTTTAAAACAATAAATTTATGATATCATTATTTTAAAAAAAAATTATGAAGACAAAAAGTGAATTTTTCACAATAGCGTCTCAATTGGTATTCAAACATGGGAGGTCACGCATAAAACCTCTACTGCTAACCACGTCAGCCCTTCGCGCGCTGCTGAAGAGTTTTGTACAATAATTACCTATATTGTATAAATTTTTAATATAATATCGCTTAGCGCAAGTCCCGCATCGAAGAATTGGAGAAAGTCAATAAGATATAAATAGCTTTACAAAAGCCTTAATGCCAATGCGATAGAGAGAATAGGTAACCTATAATGATATTTTGAAAAAAATTACCAAAATGTCCTTAAGTAAGGACTCGCCGTGTGAAGTCACTAAGCGGTGACATCGCTAAGCAGCTGGAATCGCGATTTATGACGTAGTAGCGGTGATTCACAATTCAAAATCGTCGATTCTCCTCTAGGATTGGGCGATTCTCGATTTTACAGAAGAATCGACACAGGGTGCCCGATTCCCATGTCGACTGGGGGCAAATCCGTTGTGACTAAAACCCTGATATAAACTTTTGCCAAAACATGGGTGGATTAATCAAAACCTACCTTAAATGGCAAAAAAAAAACTTCTCTTACTTAAAGGAAGATCTAAAAGTAGGAGCAAAATGATGATTTTGCCCCTTCCTAACAATATATGAAATTCCAAAACAGTTCCTGTTGCTGCTCTAGAACGTACGTGATCTTCCATAACTCATTCGGGGTTGCTCCGGCATCCGTTTGACTGAAATATTTTTTGCTTTCTTATCAGGCTCGACATGACGATCTATTTGATACCAACTTCGAACTCTGGATCCCGTTTTTATGCTATGATCACACAACTCAAAATTTGGATGAATCTTGAAAACTTCTGATCGATAGTGTACGTAGTTTTTGATGTTTTTCTTTGGTTTCTTTGTTGAATTTCACCGAGCATGCCGTCATGGATTGTGTTGCAACAAATGCAGCTCGATTTCGTGTCCGGATGAAGATTTTGCAATCCTTGAGTTTTGGCTGGAATAAAAAATCCGGCGAATGGAATCTGCAGCAAATTTATCGGCTTCACATGTGAAATCCAACTGTTCATCACGTATGGATTCAGACCAAAAAATCCCTATACCTTACGCACACGATGGATTTGGTCTCATGTCGATCAGTTGTACGAGCGCCATGATATGGCCGCTCGAGCGAGACGTGTCGCTGCTGAATTTCCAGCACCTTTTGCCCCGAATCACCAACTTCTCTTTAGCTTTTCCCCCTGCTCGAGCGTCGTCACAAGGCGAGCCACATTTCGAAATGTTCATTTTTACAAGACGAACATGCCCAAAAAAATTGAGCACGGTCTGACCTAGAATGAGGGAGATGTTGCGTCCAGAAGTCACTGCTCGAAACTATAAAAACAGTCACCATTAATGGTGATTTGGTGCAGGGAGGGCGCACGGGAATAGTGTGTGGCCAACTCCATTTTAGTAATTTACCCATAAATTTGTCTTGGAGAGCCCGATTAATCCGAAACTTGATTCTTAGGGGTTTTCGATTGTGCCATATCCAATGGCAGCCGTTCCACATCAATTTGATGCTCCAAAAATAGATTTCTAGTTACAAGGTATGTTAGAGGTTGATTTTTCCAAAATTGTTTCTTTGTCTTTCTCTACCTTAGACATGTCGGATTATGACGAAACTTGGCAGGTGGCCTTTTGAAATGCTTAGGAACATTTTCACCTATTTTGGGGCAATTTTGACGTTGTAAAAAAATTACATTATATATCTGGGCTTTATTGACCGACTTCTTCTCTATTCTGCATCTGGGATGCATGGCACTAAAAAATGTGTTCAAACAACTATTCCTGTGCGGCCTTCCTACAACAAATCACCGTTATGGTGACTATTTTGACAGTTTCAGGTAGTGACTTTTGGGAGCCATATCTCACTCGTTCTGAGTCAGATCGTGCTCAAATTTTGTGAGAGTGTTCGTCTGGCCAAGATGAGCATTTCAATATTTGGCACGCCTTATGATGACTCCCGAATAGGGAAAAAATCTAGAGAGAATTTGGAGATTCGTGGTAAAAGTTGTAAGAAATTCATCTGCAATGCGTCTCGCTCGAGCGGCCATATCACAGCGCTCGCACATCAGATCAACTAGAAACTAGTTTCATCGCGTGCGTAAGGTCCAAGGATACCATTAATATAAATATCATGCATGATGAATGGTCGGATTCCACACATGAAGCAGATAAACTTGCAATAAATTTCAGCCGTTGAATTCCAAATTCCGGTCAAAAACCCAAAAGTGCGAAATCTTCCTTTGAGCACGGACTATTTTGAAATTCCATGTATTGTTGGGCAGGGGCAAAAACATCATTTTTCCCTATTTTTATATTTTTCTTTAATTCAAATAAATTTTAATTATCATCAATTAGGCTAAATTTTAGGTATCCACCCATGTTTGGGCCCAATTCTATAAATACGTGCTACACCTAATTGTAAAGGGCTTCCCTCAATCTTCAATTTCATGAATAAATTTTAAGATTTTTAGTCCTGAGAATGTGACACGTCTTGGAGAGAGAGGAAGGAGAGAGAAGAAAAAGTTTAGTACCCCTCGGTAAAGGTAACTTTGTCTCTCCTCCTCTCTTCTATCTCTTTCTCTCTTCTCCTCTCTTCTCCTCTCTTCTTTCTCTTTCTCTCTCCTCCTCTATATTCCCTCTTTCCCTCTCCTCTCATCATTATCTTGTCTCTCTTTCTCTCTCTTCTCGTCTCTATATCATCTCTCTTTCTCTCTCCTCTCATTTTTATCTCATCTCTCTTTCTCTCTCCTCTCACCGCTATCTTTCTCTTTCTCTCCCCTCCTCTTTGTCACTCTCTCCTCTTCTCCATCTCTATCTCTCACTCTACCTCTGTTTTTCATGCTCTTCTCTCAACATGTACAGTAGTGGGCCATTGTCGTGCGTGTCTTTCATCCCCTTCTTCTTCTTCTCTGCTATTTCTTTAATCACCGCCCTTTCCTTCCTAATCTTTTCTCTCCCTCTCCTGATCTTCTTTCTTCACTTTCTTTCTCTCTCTTCTTTCCTTCCTTTCTTTTGCCTCTCTTTCCTAATCTCTCCCTTCTTTCTTTCTCCTTGTTCCTTTCTCTCACTCTTCTATTCATGCACAGCGGAGCGTATTATCGGGAATGATGTCCTCCACCTCTTGGAACATACACAATGACCCGGGCCTTAACATGAGTGGTGGGCCAGGCCTTTGTCCAAATTCCCCTGTTCCATGTCATGCACGACAATGCCTATCGCTACACTTATCTTTTGCTTTCTCTCTCTTGTCTCCTTTCTTCTATCATGGACGATGGAACCCCATCGCTATCCATGTTCCCTTTCTCTCCCCCTTTCTTATCATGGACGGCAGAACCCCAACGCCGTCCATGTTCTCTTTCTCTCTCCCTTCTCTGTCATGGACAACGAACCCCATCATTATCCATGTTCTCTTTCTCTCTTTCTTCTCTGTCATGGACGGTGAAAGCCCATCGCCATCCATGTTCTCTTTCTCTCTCCCTTCTCTGTCAAGGATGGCAGAAGCACATAATCGTCCATTTTCTCTTTTCTCCTTCTCTCTCTTCAGTCATGAGCGATGAAACCTCATCGTCGTTCATGTTTTCTTCTCTCTCTTCTCTCTCCTCTGTCATGAACAGCAAAGGCCCATCTACATCCATGTTCTCTTTTCTTGTTCTCTCCCTTCAGTCATGAGCGATAGAACCTCATCGACATTCATGTTTCTCTCTCTCTTCTCTCTCTTTATCATGGCTTCCATCGCCGTATGTTTTTTCTTCTCTCTTCTCTCTCTTTTATCATTGATGGCAGAAGCCCATCGTCATTCATGTTTCTTTTTTTTTCTCTCCTCTGTCATAGATGACAAAAGACCATCACCATCCATGATTCTTTCTTTTTTCTCTCTCCTCTATCATGAACGGTGGAAGCCCATCGCCATCCATGTTTCCTTCTCTCTTCTCTCTCCTCAATCATGGATGGTAAAAGCCCATCACCGTCCATGTTTCTTCCCCTCTCTTCCTTCTCGCTCTTACTTCGACTCTCTTCTTCCCTTCTCTCTCTTTTTTTTTCTCTCTTCTTTTTCCTCTTTCTCTCTCTTCCCTCTCTCTCCCTCCCTCTCCTATCTCTTTCATCCTTTCTTTCTCTTCGCCCCTCTTCCTTTCTTTTCTTCTCTTTCCCTCTCTTCTTCTTTCCTCACTCTTCCCTCCATTATTATCTTCTACTCTTTTCTTCTTATTTTCTCTTCTCTTATCTCTACTCCCTTCTTCTCTTATTTTTTTCTCTCCCCATTTTCCCTCTTAATCTCCCATCTTTTTCTTTCTCTTATCTTCTTCTTTTCCACTCCTTTCTCTTTATTTTATATCTCTTATCTCTCCTTCCTTTCTTATCTCTTTTCTTCTCCCTCTCTCTTTCCCTCTCGTTTGACTAAGGGAGGCTAAGTCTGTCACCACCATGGTAGTCTTGTCGTCAAGCAGTACTGCTGCCGTACCGATCGATGTTTTCATGCCCGTCTTGCTGCTAGGACAGGCGAGCCATTGTGTCAGGTCGGTTAGTGTTCGTTCTATTGTCAAGTAGTATTACCCGTCTGAGTTATTGTGCCCGTCTTGCTACAACGACGGGTCAATCACTTACTGATCTAGCTATTGTGCTAGTCTAGCTGCTTGGTCGAATTCTTCTCTTCCGTTTCCTCTATTATATCTCTTTCTTCTCCTCTTCTCACCCCGATCTTCATCTCATTCCTTTTCTTTCGTCTCTCGAATGTGCACGACTACATGCATTCGCTCAAAGATAAGGTGGGGTCCCATGGCCCACTTGTCTTATAAATTAACCATTTGTGTGTGATCATAGAAACATGAGAGTACAGGTCAAGGGAGGCGATTTCAAACCAGTTGAAAGACTGGGGGACTTTTCGTCATGATCCAAGAGGACACCCACGTGAGTCATCCCGAGTGAGTCACAGACCCAGGTGAGGTATGCGTCGCCTCACATTAAATTCCTCTATCATTGGTTGGAATACTTGCCCTTGTTTCCGAACAAAGTTCCTGAGAGAGCGATCTCAAGTCTCGGGTTCCCTGAAACCCAAGACATGTGCCACCAGGTTATCCTGACCTGGAGGGCAAGATCAAGGCAGCTAACCAATCTCCCCTAAACTCAAATCTCCCTTTCCTTAAATATCTTCCCCCATATTTATCTCTCTGATATTCTCTCTCCCGCTCCCTCTCTTTCTCTCTTTCCTCTTAATAGATATCTAATGTGAAGATTATATTTTGAAAAAAGATTAAATTTGGATGGGACGTGATTAGGAAATGTGCAAAACATTTGGAAGGTGACTAAATAATTATGCCTCCCTCCTTTTCCCTCTTTCGCTCTTAATAGAATTGATGCATGGATAAAAAAGAAGAGCGCTGAAATAAAGAGAGAGATAAATGGAAGGATAGAAATTTAGAACGAGCTTATTTAGGATACATAATATAACCTAGAGAGCTTGAGAGAATGAAATCTAAATTTCCTAAATTAGTATGTGGATTGAGAAGTAGAGTGTTGAGAGAAAGAGAGAGAGCATTGATAGAAAGAGAGAGAGATATATATATAAAGAAAGAATTTTAAATTGAGCTTAAACATGCTCTTTCTCTCTCCCTCACCAACGCACTCTCTCATTCGTCCTCTTTAATTTCTCTCTTCTCGCTAGCTGAGTACGATGAATTTAAAGCATTGGAACGGGCATCTCCAACAAAGTCTTTCTATCATCCTCTTAAATTTCTTACTTCGCTCTCCCAATACAGCAAACAATCTCTATCATCATCTTAAGTTTCTCTTTATCCTCTCTCTCAATAAGAGTAATTTAGATCATTGCAACAGGTCATTTCTCCTTTACTTTGTTTGAAATTGGTGTTTTATATTTTACAGTGATAATGAACGATAAATTGCCCTCTCTCTTCATTCTCTCTCCCAATAATATACCTCTCTCTCTCTTGTTCTCTCTGTATCTCTAATTGATAAGTATTTCTCTCTCCCTCTTCCTAACACCATACTTCTCTCCATCTTTTCTTTTCTTAAATCTCTCCTCCAAAATCAAATATCTATCCATAAATCTCTCCCCCCATATTTATCTCTCTCTTATTCTCCCTCTCACCCTCTCTTTTCTCTTTCCCTCTCAATTGATATGGAATGTGAAGATTTTAATTTGAAAGGAGATTAAATTTAGATGGGACGTGGTTAGGAGAAGTGCAAAAAATTTAGAATGTGACAAAATAATTATGCCTCCTCTTGTTCCCTCTTTCGCTCTTGATAGAATTGGTGCCTGGAGAGAGAAGGAGAGCATTGAGGGAAAGAGAGAGATAAATGAAAAGGTAGAATTTAAGAACAAACCTATTTAAAAAACATTACATTACGTATAGAGTATGAGAGAATGAAAGTTAAACTTCCTTAATTGGTGCGTGGATTGAGGAGTAGAGCATTGAGAGAAACAGAGAGAGCATTGATAGAAAGAGAGAGAGATATAAATAGAAAGGTAGAACTTGAGAATGAGCTTATCTAGGAAACATGCTCTTTCTCTCTTTCTCTCCAATGAACTCTCTCTATCATCCTCTTTTATATATATATATATATATATATATATATATATATGTGTGTACACGATTAATCTGGCATCTCCAATGAGCTCTCTCTATCATCCTCTTAAATTTCTCCCATTTCTCTCTCTATGAAACAGGCTCTCTACCATCCTCTTAAATTTGTCTCTTCGCGCTTTATACAATGAATTTGGGTCATTGGAACAAGTTATTTTCCTCTTACTTTGTTCGAATTTGGTAATTTTTAATTTTCGATGATGATGAACTACGATTGGCATCTCTCTCTTCATTCTCTCTCCCCCTCACCCCAATGTCATACATCTCTCTGTCTTTTCTTTTCTTAAATCTCTCCTCCAAAATCAAATCTCTCTTTTCTCAAATCCCTTCCCCATATTTATCTCTCTTCAATTTTCTCTCTCACCCTCTCTTTCTCGCTTTCCCTCTCGATGGATATGGAAGGTGAAGATTATATTTTGAATGTTGATTAAATTTTGATGGGACGTGAATAGGAAATGTACAAAAAATTTGGTAAGTGATAAAATAATTATGTTTCCCTCTTATGCTCTTGATAGAATTGTCAAGTGGATAGACAAGGAGGGTTGAGAGAAAGATAGAGACGAATTGAAAGGTAGAGCTTTAAAATGTGCCTATTTAAGAAACATGATATTACATAGAGAGCATGAGAGAATAAAATCTAAAGTTCCTAAATTGGTGTGTGGATTGAGAAGTGGAATGTTGAGAGAAATAGAGAGAGCATTGATAGAAAGAGAGAGATATAAATAGAAAGATAGAGTTTTAGAATTAGCTTATCTAGGAAACATGCTCTTTCTCTCTCCCTTTCAATTATCCTCTTAAATTTCTCTTTTCTCTCTCAATACGTTGAATTTAGAGCATTGGAACAGGCATCTCCAATGAACTCTCTCTATCATCCTCTAAAATTTCTCTCTTATCTCTCTCTCTCTTCAACAAACACTTTATATCATCCACTTAAGTTTCTGTCTCTCTTTCTTCCTATACAATGAATTTGGATCATTGGAACATGTTATTTCCCTTACTTTGTTTTAATTTGTTGTTTTTTATTTTTCAATGATGATGAACGATAATTTCTCTGTCTCTCTTTCACTCCATTCTCTCTCCTGCTTCCCAACACCATACCTCTCTCTCTCTCTTTGTTCTCTCTCTCTCCCTCTTCCCAACCCATATTTCTCTCTGACTCTGCCCAACCCATATTTCTCTCCCCCTCTTCCCAATAGCATTTTTCTCTCTCCCTCTTCCCAAGGCCATATTTCTCTCCCTCGTTTCTTTCTGTAAATCTCAAACCCATAATCAAATATTTATTTCCTTAAATCGCTACCCATATTTATCTCTCTTCTTATTCTCCCTCCCTCCCTCTCTTTCTCTCTTTTCCTCTCAATAGATATAGATGGTGAATATTATGTTTTAAAAGAAGATTAAATTTTGATGGGACGTGATTAGGAGATGTGTCAAAAATTTGGAAGGTGATAAAATAATAATGTCTCCCTTTCTTTCCCTCTTTTGCTCTTGATAGAATTGGTGCATGAATAGAGAAGGTGAGTGTTGAGAGAAAGAGAGAGATTATTAGGAAAGAAGAATTTTGGAAACATGATATCACTTAGAGAGCATGAGGGAATGAAATATAAATTTCTTAAATTGATGCCTGGATTGAGAAGTTGGGCATTGAGAGGAAGAGAGAGAGAGCATTGATTGAAAGACAGAGATGTATAAATAAAAAGATAGAATTTTAGAAAAAGCTTATCTATGAAACATGCTCATTCTCTCTCCTGCTCCAACAAACTCTCTCTATCATCCTCTTAAATTTATTCCTTATCGCTTCCTCTATATGATGAATTTAGAGCATTGGAACATGCATATCTAATGAACTCTCTCCATCACCATTTCAAATTTTCTCTTCTCTCTCTCTATACAACGAACTATCTCTACCATCCACTTAAGTTCCTCCCTTCTCTCTATCTCTCTCTCTATACGACAAATTTGAATCATTGGAACATGTTATTTCCCTTATACTTTGTTTGAATTTGCAGTCTTTTAGTTTTCAAAGATGATGAACTTTAATTGCCCTCTCTCTATCTTCATTCTCAATCTCCCTCTTCTCAACACCATACATTTCCCTATTTTGTTCTCTCTCTTTACCTCTTCCCAACCCATATTTCTCACTCCCTTTTCCCAACGCTATAATTCTCTCCCTACTTTCCTTCCCTTAAATATCTCCCCAAAATCAAATCTCTCTTTCTTTAAATCTCTACCCCCTTATTTATCTCTCTCCTATTTTCTTTATCGCTCCCTGTTAATAAATATGGAAGGTGAAGATCATATTTTAAAGGAAGAGTAAATTTAAGTGGTGCATACTTAAGAGATGTGTAAAACATTTGAAAGGTGACAAAATAATAATGCCTCCCTCTCTTTCCCTCTTTTGCTTTTGATAGAATTGGTGTGTGGAAAGAGAATGAGAGAGTTGAGAGATATAGAGAGATAAATGGAAGGGTAGAATTTTAGAGCGAGCATATTTAGGAAACATGAAATTACATAGAGAGCATGAGAGAATGAAATCTAACATTCCAAAATTGGTGCATGGATTGAGAAGTATAGCGTTGAGAGAAAGAGAGAGCATTGATAGAAAGAGAGAGAAATAAATAAAAAGATAAAACTTTAAAATGAACGTATTGAGGGAACATACTCTTTCTCTCTCGCACTCCAACAAACTCTCTCTATCATCCTCTTAAATTTCTCTCTTCTCTCTACACGATGAATTTAGTGCAATGGAAGAGGCATCTTCAACGAACTCTCTCAATCTTCTCTCTCTTTATCATCCTCTTAAGTTTCTCTCTTTCCTCTCTCTCTATACGATGAATTTGGATCATTGGAATAGGTTAATTCCCACTTACGTTATTTTAATTTGGTGTTATTTTTTTCAATAATGATAAACTATAATAGTTGTCTCTCTCTCCCACTTCCCAATGTTATACCTCTCTCTCACTCTTCGTTCTCTGTCTCTATCTCTTTTCAACAATTATTCTCTCTCCCTCTTTGTAATGCCATATTTCTCTCCCTCTTTTCTTTCCTTAAATCTCTTCTCCAAAATCAATCTCTCTTTCCTTAAATGTTTCCCCCAATATTTATCTCTCTCCTATTCTCCTTCTCTCCCTCTCTTTCTGTCTTTCCATCTCAAATGATATCGAGGTGAAAACTATATTTTGAAATGAGATTAAATTTAGATGAGACGTGATTAGGATATGTACAAAACATTTAGAAGGTGACAAAATAATTATGCCTCCGTCTCTTTCCCGCTTTCACTCTTTGAAGAATTGCTGTGTGGATAGAGGAGTGCATTGAGAGAAAAAGAGAGATATATGGAAGGGTAGAAGTTTAGAATGAGTCTATTTAAGAAACATGGTATTACTTACAAAGCATGGGAGAATGAAAACTAAAGTTCCTAAGTTGGTGCATGGAATGAGAAGTAGCGCGTTGAGAGATTGAGAGAGAGCATTGATAGAAAGAGAGAGAGATATAAATAGAAAGATAGAAATTTAGAATGAGTTTATCTAGGAAATACTCTTTCTCTCTCCCTCTCCAATGGACACTCTGTATCATCCTCTTAAATTTCTCTCTTCTCTCTCTATACGATGAATTTAAAGCATTTGAACATTCATCTTCAATGAAAACTTTCTATCATCCTCTTAACTCTATCTCTTCTCTCCTTTTATCCATTGAAATCTTTATATCATCCTCTAAAATTTCTCTCTTCTCTCTCTCTCCATGATGTATTTAGAGCATTGGAAAATGCATATCCAACGAACACTCTTTATCGTCCTATTAAATTTCTCTCTTCTCTCGCTGTACAATAAACTCCTTATCATCCTCTTAAGTTTCTCTCATTTCTCAATCTCTATACAATGAATTTCGATGATTGGAACATGTTATTTTTCTCGTACTTATTTTGAATTTGGTGTTTTTTTTTTTTCAGTGATGGTGAATTATAATTTCCCTCTTTCTCTCTGTCCCTTTTCCCAATGCCATAACTCCTTCATTCTCTTTCTCTCTCTCTTTTCTTTTCTGAAAACTCTCCCCAAAATCAAATCTCTCTTTTCTTAAATCTAACCCCCCATATTTATCTCTCTCATATTCTCTCCCTCTCCCACTCTTTCTCTCATTCCCTCTCAATAGATGTTAAAGGTGAAGATTATATTTTAAAAGAAGATCAAATTTAAAAAGGACTTGATTAGGAGATGTGCTAAACATTTGAAGGTGACAAAATAGTTATGCCTCCCTCTCTTTCCCTCTTTTGCTCTTGAAAGAATTAGTGCATGGATAGAGAAGGAGAATGTTGAGAGAAAGAGAGAGACAAATGAAAAGGTAGAATTTTTGAACGAGCCTCTTTAGAAAACATGATATTACTTAGAAAGTATGAGAGAGTGAAATTTAAAGGTCCTAAATTGGTGTTTGGATTGAGAAGTAGAGCATTGAGAGAAAGTGAGAGAGCAATGATTGTAAGAGAGAGATACATAATAAAAAAATAGAGTTTTAGAATGAGCTTATCTTAGGAAACACGCTCTTTCTCTTTCCATCTCCAACGAACTCTTCTATCATCCTCTTAAATTTCTCTCTTCTCGCTCTCTATATACAATGAATTTAGAGCTTTGGAACATGCATCTCTAATGTACTCTCTCTATCATCATCTTAAATTTCTCTCTTCTCTTTCTCTCTATACAATGAACTCTCTCAATCATCTACTTAAATTTCTCTCTTCTCTCTCTATATATACAATGAATTTGGATATTTGAAACATGTTATTTTCCTCTTACTATGTTTCAATTTGGAATTTTTTATATTTCAATGAAAATAAACTATAATTGCCCTCTCTCTCTCTCTCCATTCTCTCTCTCACTCTTCTCAATGCCATACCTCTCTTTCTCTTTCTCTTTCTCTTCGTTCTCTTTGTCTTCCTCTTCCCAAGTCATATTACCCGCTCCCTATTTCTAACACCATATTTCACTCCCTCTTTCCTTTCCTTAAATCTCTCTGCCAAAATCAAATCTTTTTCCTTAAATCTCTCCCTAACATTTATCTGTCTCATATTTTATCTCTCTTCTTCTCTTTCTCTCTTTTCCTTTCAATATATGTGGAAGGTGAAGATTATATTTTAAAAGAACATTAAATTTAGATGGTGCGTGATTAGGAGTTAAGCAAAACATTGGAATGTGACAAAGTAATCACTCCTCTCTCTCTTTCTCTCTTTCGCTTTGATAAAATTGGTGCATGGATAGAGAAGTAGAGCGTTCTGAGAAAGAGAGATAAATGGAAAGGTAGAATTTTAGAGTGTATGAGAGAATAAAATCTAAAATTCATAATTTGTTGCATGTATTGAGAAGTAGAGAAAGAGATAGAATATTGAAAGAATGAGAGCGAGATATAAATAAAAAGATAGAATCTTTTAATTAGCTTATCTAGGAGTATGATCTTTATCTCTAACTCTCCAACAAACTCACTCTGTCATCCTCTTAATTTTGTCTCTTCTTGCTCTCTCAAAAGGATGAATTTAGAGAACTGGAACATACAGCTCCAACAAACTCTCTCTATTATCCTCTTAAATTTCTCACTTTTCTCTCCCAATACAACGAACTCTCTCCATCATCTTCTTAAGTTTCTCTCTTTGCTCTCTCTCAGTACGATGAAATTTGATAATTGGAACAGGTTTTTTCCCCTTTACTTTGTTTGAATTTGGTGTTCTATTTTACAATGATGATGCATTGTAATTGCCCTCTCTCTTCATTGTCTTTCCCTCTTCCCAATGCCATACCTCTCTCTCGCTTTGTTCTCTCTGTCTCACGATCTCTTGCCAACCAAAATTTATTTCCCCCTCTTCTCAATGCCATATTTTTCTTCCTGTTTTCTTTCCGTAAATCTCTCTTTCCTTAAATCTCTCCCCCCAGATTTATCTAACTCTGATTCTCCCTCTCTCCCTCTCTTTATCTCTTTCCCTATCAATTGATATGAATGGTGAAAATTATTATTTGAAAAGAGATCAAATTCATGGGACATGATTAAGAGATGTGCAAAAAATTTGGAAGGTGACAAAATAATTATGCCTCCATCTCTTTCCCTGTTTCTCTTAGTAGAATTAGTGTGTGGATAGAGAAGGAGAGCATTGAAAAAAAGAGAGAGATAAATGAAAAGGTAGAATTTTTGAAAGAACCTATCTAGGAAACATGATATTACTTAGAGAGCACGAGAGAATGAAATCTAAAGATTCTAAATTGGTGTGTTGATTGAAAAGCAGAGTATTGAGAGAAAGAGAGAGAGCATTGATAGAAAGAGAGATATAAATAGAAAGATAGAACTTTAAAATGAACTTATCTAGGAAACATGCTCTTTCTATCTCCCTCTCAAACAAACTCTCTTTATCACCGTCTTAAGTTTCTCTCTTCTTTCTCCCTCTCTCTCTCTCTCTCTATATATATATATATATATATAATAATATAT
>NW_006500144.1:4399967-4414460 GCF_000471905.2 Amborella trichopoda | reverse complement strand
AATGTCTAAATATATGTGTGTACATATATATATACACATTTATGTGTACACATATATAAACATACATGTACATATATATATATATATGTAAATACATATATATATATATAATATATATGTATATGTACATATATTTATTTATCTAAAGATATATATATATATATATACACATATATATTATATATACATATATATGTATACACATATACATATAAATATATAAATACATATGTATATACATACATGTATACACATAAATACACAAACATATATGTGTCTATGTATTTAAATATATATATATTTGTGTATATGTATTTATATATACACATATACACCTACAAATACACCTATATGTATACACAGATATGTGCGCATATACACAAATATGTATATATATATATATAAATATGTAAATATATACATATGTATATGTATATACATATACTACCCATATATGTGTATATGTATTTGTACATATTTGTATTTGTACATATTTGTATTTGTATATATACATGTATTTATACATGTATACACATAAATACATGTGTATATGTGTATATATGTGTATATATACATGTCTGTTTATATATATGTATATTGCACCATAAATTTTATCTTCTAGATTGTTTGTCTTAAATGTTGGAACTTAGCTTTAAATATTACTGCAGTTAAATCTGGTCTATTAAAAGTAGCATCTTCATTATATATGATGTTTTTTATCTCTAGCTAATTAGGATTGCATGTCATTGTTATAAATGTGTTTGGTTTTCCAAATATGCGTACAATAGTCATTGCATCTTGAAATCGAGCATGCATGTCTCTTGGTCCTCCAATAAATGAATATGGTAACATGATTTTGTGACCGATATTACATGCATGACTCTCATCATGTTGTAGAGCATCGTATATTCCTTGGTATATCTCAATTCTAAATAAATCTTTATTATTTAATAAGAAACGTAATCTGCCTGTTTCAATTTCACATACATATCTACTATGTATAGTTGAAATAATCTTCTTGCATGTAATATTAAGTTATTTTCATGAGAATGGATTTGTAATTTATAACAATAATATTCACGACATGAAACTCGTTCTCCCTTTTATTTATTTATGTTTGTTTTAATTTTTAGAAAATTATCTTCGTACCTATATTCTCCAAAGGAAAATAGCAAAGGATAGTGTAGTGGATCATAACATCCAAAAAAATCAAGTATCATAATCAAACAGTTTGATCGTGATTGAATCCATACATTTCGTTCAGTGTTATTGATAATATCATTTCTAGTTATCCAAATTGCAGCTATTTAGGATACCGAAGGTTTATTGTATACTCCCTGATCTAAATGATTGTTTTTATAACGAATAATTTTATATTCATCTAAATTCTAAAATTCAACAAGACTCTTAAATTTAATTACAAAAAGGTTATGTTTTACAAGTACATCATTTATATATTTTATCAATCTTGCGTTCAGATGATTAAGATGATATAAGCTATTTTCAATTTCATTTTCAGAGTCATAGTACTATATCTATAAGAATTTTGGTTGATGCTTAGTAGGGATTATTGCTAGTGCATAATGGTATACCTGACCTCTGCTTTTGAATATATATACACTATTTCTTTTGTAATGTTTTACTATCATCTCAAGAACCTAAATTATTGTAAACTGAAAGGTTGAGTTATATCCTCAAATGTTATTTTGGAAATCTTTATATCCAAGAATTTTATTTGTCAATAGATTCCATATTTCAATAGGAAGGGGTGTGTATGATAAAACTATTGCTCCCTTGGAAAAAATAATCCAAGTGGTTCATATTCTATTTGTAATTGCATGACAATAAGAACATCTATTTGATAATTTTTAGCAAGTTCTCATGCACTACGAGATGTAGGTTTTCAGCATTTAGAAAAGTTGTACAAGTAGATTTCTATGACTGAATAGTTTGATGTCAATTTTGTACCTTGTTTTTCGTTGCCGTTCGAACAACATTACGTTCAATTCTAGATCTTTTATTTAATTGATTATTATATAATTTTGGAGCTCAAAACATATCTATAGATTATGTGAAGGATTTGCATATTGAATACAGTAAAATAAATATTTCTTTTTTCTGTCTCAAAAGAAAAAATATTGACCATTAATTCAATTAACACAATGAGCATAAAAGAGAAATTTCTTATGATAATAATACCTATGAAGATAATAAGCATAACTACAATATGAACATCCTAATAATATAGGAATATAATAAATACAAGTATTTCTTATACTGAAACGGAAATGTTGTAACCTATACAATGATTAAGAAATGCATTTGGGAATTTGAAACTTTTAAAATTACCGATACTTGCAGGCTATCAGAATACCAGATTCAGTATCTATCGATCCAAAATCTCTGCAAACAGAAGAAATGTTGAAATTTTCATGAGTAGATATCATATAAATATTGTGCTATGCAAAATAAATAAAAATAAATAACTACAATAAAGACCATGTTATTTTGTTGTAGTCACGAATAATACGAAAAGCACAGTACTATACTTCATAATAATCTATCATGCCTTTATCATAGAAAAATATATATTGTTACTATTATTACTATTTTTAAAGAAAAGTTTATTGAGAAGGAATAGAAAATATTATTAATTAATGTTAAATTTTTATTTCTTCCTATATCAAAGACTTTGAAAAAGTGGATTTTTGCTTCTGATAAACTTGTTTTTTTAATGTATATTTATTGAGAATATTGATTCAAAGAATCTAGTGATGTTAGTTGAAATCCATTCTTTATATATAAAATCAGATATTGTAAACAACGATTTGAATTTCTAATTGACTTCCTTTTGTGCATCGTGTAAGAAACTGTTTTGTGTGATATCTGATATACTTATATACCCTGCAATGAATATTTCATGTAATTTCAATAATCTTTTCGAAATTGAAATGTAATAAAATATTTTGATGTGTAATAAATGTGTCATAAGAGAATTTTATCAAGTAAATTTCCAGTAGTTGAAGTTAAGGGAGAATAACATTTAGCCTATTTGAACTATAAAAAGGAAAATAAGATGAGACCCAAAGTTAGGAAGTATGATCGTGTTGTTCACATGTTACCAACTAATGAGACAAAACATAAGCTTTAAATGAAGCTGAGGGTTATCAGCTTTAAGAATAAGTTGTTTAAAAAACATATGTGGATTATTGACAGATTTAAAGATAAAAAAAGTAGCGACTGAGAATATGATGTTCTAATATAATATTTGTCAGAATATTAAATGTTCAGCATGGTGTTGATATACTAAAAAATATATGAAAATAAAGGAGATTTTAGAAGTAGTGGAAACACTATTGGGTGGGACTTTCACATGTTGGTTTGAAAACTGGTAAAATTTATGAAGAGTGAGAAATTGGTGAACCTCGACGTCAAAATTTGTTTGAAATGGAGTCAGATATTTTTATAGGCTTCTTTTGTGCTCTGGAAAGTTTCTTAATATTTCAAAGAGTAGGGAAATAAATGTACGCTAAGCAACAAAGAAAACCTCCAATAAAAGGAAAAATATCTGATTAGATCTTCAACATGCATACTCAGGTATCAAAAAAATAATATGCGCACCATAATTAGAAATAAATATAAAATGTCACAATATAGTTCACAAATATCTGAAACTACTTTATTCTCAATACGTATAGTTAGCAGATAAATTCAATAAAAATTAAGAGGGGTGAAATCACCATCACAAAACAAAGATTAAAAAAGAAAAAAAAAAACAAAAAGAAGACATTGTCTATCACCTATGAGCAACAATAAGAATCAAGAGAAATTTTGTTGGTTAGGAAAATAAAGAAGAGAATTTTTTCTTCTAATAAAATTCTACACAACTCTACACAAAATATAGACAACAAACCATAGTTACCCAAATCTTTTTGCCAACCCCGCGATTCAGGTTCGAAAACCCGATTCAACAATTCCGTTAAGGAATCTTCACCGAAATCGATTCTCGAAACCACAAAATTTCGATTCCTTAATTTAAGAATCTCGTTTCAATACATCGTTACAATTTTGAACCCATTATTTGTGTATAGTCATTCCTAAATACATCAAATCGTGACTTTAGCAAAGATTGAATCTTGACTGCACGTCTAATGATAAATGATTTCACATGTAAGGACCAAAGATTATGGGCCACAGTGTCACGTTCGGCAGTAGGAGTCTGTGAATTAGGGGAGCAACGCCATTTGGCTGTGTAGAGACCAACGCCGACTATGTAGAGACCAGTGCCTGCTCTGTACAGACCAGCGCCAGTTGTGTAGAGACCAGCGCCTGCTGTGTAGAGACCAGCACTGGTTGTGTAAAGACCAATGCCGGTTGTGTAAAGACCAGCGCCGATTGTGTAGAGACCAGCCTGCTGTGTCTCTGACGTGTATGAGTTGTGAGTGCCACCTGTTGAGTGCATGTTGTTTTGACTGTCACTTGTCCAGGCTTGGCACCACTTGGACAGCCACCCCAACCACATGGGTACTTAAGCCACTCCTCTCACTCACTCACATACCATTCTTTTTTCATCTCTCTCTAAGGCAAAGGTTAAGGGGGAGATTGCCATTGAAAAGCAGCCATTGTTGGAGTGGGTGTGAGCTGTGGAAGAAGAGTTTTGAGAAGGCACCATTGCTGATCATAGGTAAGTGGATTCCTCACCATTGCATTGTAGCGATGAGAATGCATGAACTTATATGCCTATGAAAAGAGTAAGAAAAGTGTATGTGATGTGAAGACTTTTATGCCTTGTTCACTAAAAATTGGGGCTTTGGCTCTATGATGAATGTAGATGCTGAAAATGAAAGTATGATTCACAAATCCTATAATAAATGCATGTTTATGTGTGTATATTGTGTGATAACAGCTGCTAGCATGTCCCTTACAATGAAATAGAGATCATGGAACATGTTCTTGAGGTATGTGTAACCTCACTGTGAAATTTCAAGAATATATATGCATTTTATAAGGGGCTTTTGAACAGTCAAACGAGGTCTGTTTGACCTCAAATCACCGTCATTGGAAAGATATGCAAGTCTAGTAAAATTTTGTGTCTACCCCCTGTAGAATTTCCTTACAAAACTGAAGATATATTTCAAAATATACGTGTAGGTGACTATTTTTTCTGGATTTTACACTAACCCTGCTGTGGTCACTGGTTTTCACCAAACAAATGAAGTCCATTTCCTATAAAACCATATCCATTTGAAAGATATTTGAGTGAGCTAAAGGTTGCATGTAGAAATTATTTTGAAATTCCTCTTAGATTAGAAGTTATGCATCTTTTTATGAAGAGATGTTACTGTGGACAATTTTGGTAAAAACTAGAACTATCACTTTGTTTGGCACGGACCAATGATCAACCAAAGGGAGTCTAAATGCTTTCAAATTGGTCTTTTCAGAAAGATATACGTCTTGGCTTGAATGTTTATTTTTTAAATTGTCCAAATTATTCACGGTTTAAGAGTTATAGTGATACGAAGTAGGGTATCTCGCAGTTCCATGTACACAGCAAGGTACTGCGAATTAACCCGCATCCTCTTGAACCTTTAAGAGTCCAAATGAGATCCAATTGTCTTCGATCCACCTCCCATTGAAAGATAGATGTGTCTAGTATAAAATTTGTTTTGGAACCATCTTCAAACTCTTAATGGACCAAAAGTTACGACCCAAATTGTGAGCGTACGTCATTGCTTAAAGTTTTAGGAAATTGAACTGTAAAGCTTAAACACTTTTACTGCCACTATGAAATTGTCTTTCTGGCATTGTTAAAATGTGATATTGCTATGTCATGTTGAGATACTAATATTGTCGTAATGAGACATTAATACTATGATTCTGACCCCTATGCAATGGGACACCCATTGGTAGCGGACACTATTATATTGATACTGTAAGCCACTAGTGGTGGATATTGTCATTCTGTGACACCCCGTGATACTGCTATATTTTGTTATATACATTCTGGGACTGACCACTACGCAATGGAGCAACCCATTGGTAGTGTGATATGAGATTTTCGAGACTTTTGATATAAGGCACTGCGCAACGGGTCATCTGTTGGTAGTGTAATCTGTTCTGATGTGAATATGTGTGCATGGTAATATGTTGTTTGTGTGATATGTGAATGGGCACCTAATGTGTGAATGAGGGTGTTGTTAATATGCTACTTATGTGATATGTGAATGGGCACCTACTATGTGAATGATGGTACCACCAGCTGCGATCTTTCCCTAACTCCTCATGATAGGACGAGAGTTAGGATGTGAATATGAATATTTGGGAGGGTCACCCCCCTTAGATCTTTATGGGCACTACGGATTGGGTCACCCAATGGTAGTGTAACACTCTCTCCTCAGAAAGGCAGAAGGAGAGGGTCGTGTCTCGCAAGCCCACTGCCTATCGAAAACCCCAAAGCGCGTTAGGGATGTGTGCGTGTGTGTGTGAGGGCATTACAAAGTGGGACACCCACTTGTCATTGTCCTCCCTCCTGAATGGGGGTAGAGGTTTCAAGGGGTTGGATTGGCTTACCCTGAGCGATGGAATTTCTACTTCAGGAGTAGGCTTTACTAGTTCTGTAATTGTGATCTGTTATTCCTATTGTTCTGCTTATGGTGAAGTGATTTATGACTCAGGCACTGTATATTAAATTGCTTTATCATGATATTATTAGAATATTGAACAATATATAGGGGGACCCCACTTGATACTCTATGAATATGTTTGTGCACTGCATGTTGTTATCATTGTTATACTAGTTGGAGTGCAATGGTGTAAATCTGCTTACTGAGCTGTTAGATCATTCCATCTTATTTACATGATTATAGTGAAGGGCGTTAGTATCCGTGCCGGAGGCAAGTAAGCCGTATTCGAGTAGCTAAAGCTCGAAGTCTGAGGAGTTGAAGAGCCATCTTTTGAAAAACTTTCATAGTATGTTTTAGGTGGACTTACCACTGTGATGTAGACTTTACTTTGTGTATTTTTGGGGCAGTAGTGCCTTGAATAAAAATTGTAAGAACTTTTGGACATCAATGTGAATGGTTTGGGCTGTACCTTTGGATGTAATACTTGTCTTTATGTGTAAATTCTAGTTTTCTTTCGTGTTTTGCTCATGATTCTTCCTGTTATATGCGTTGAGCCACTCCCACCTGAGTGGTGTGCACCACCTTACGTCACGGTCCTGCACCCTGTCACCGCCAGCTCGTAAGGGGGGGGGGGCGGGGGGGGGTTGGTCGTGACAACACATGTAATAATTCTTGTTTTGTTAGGGTTTTGAATCTAGAATCTAGAATCTGTAACATATAATACCTCGGTTCCTAGGTGTAGGGAAGTGCGATTCAATCAATATAGAATCTTGCTTCCATATTTTTTATAAATACATAATCCTATTTTGTCTATTTAAAAATGAAGTCAAAATCACAATATAAAGATGTATCTTTTGTATATAATTTTTTACGAGTCTAATAAGAGACATCTCATAAAAGGTCCAAAGTTGATAGGACTCAAGATGTGTATGGTGTTTCCTACTCCATATAATTGAAATCTCAATTCCTGGTAGGGGTCAAACGCATTCATTCCATACTAATGCAATTATCGTTTTCAAATTGGTACAGATCTATGATCCATATACGTAAAAAACTCGATTCTTAAGATGTTGGAATCACGCTACTAAACTGAAACATATCTTTGTTCCACATATGTCAAAAACTTGATTCCAGAGATTTCAGAATCTTGATTCAATAAATCTTGACTCCTCGAGTATCGATTCCAGGGAATGGGAATCTCGAATCCAAGGAGGTCAGAATCTCGATTCTAGATATTAATGAATCTCTATTCTCTGTTGATTGAGACACAATTCCAATATTTAGGAATCTCATTCCCCACTATTCCCACTGTACGGAAATCGATTAATAAAATAGGAATCTTTTAAGTGGCCACGATTTTGATTCTTGAAATGCTTTGGGTTCCCAAGCGTTTCCAACAACTATACAATAAACATAAGAAACTTAGATTAAACAAATTTCACTCAGGATAACCAAAAAAATGGAAAAATAAATAAATTAAGATTGCAGCATAAGAGAGAGGAACATGCCTACCAAGAATACAATAAGGGTGATGGTATCATTGACAAATAGAAAGCAGATAAGATTTTCTAGATGTTATAAAGGTAAAGGAAAAAAGTAAATTGGAGCACATAAAAAATTATGTCCATGAAATTGAAGTTACAACCTGTGAGACTTGAGAAATTCTATTAGATCAGGGAATTTATGTTAAATATTGTTACTTGTCAAAACGAACAAAGAAATATTTATATTTTCTAATAAAAACTTATAGAATACTGTACATAAATATACACAGCACACATGAAAACCTTAAGACTAAAGATTCTTTGTCGATAATGACTGAAAATATTTGGAAAAGGAAATTTTTGGATTGCAGCATAAGCGAGAGAAAGATGCTTACCGAGAATGCACTAAGAGCGATGCTGTCGTTGAGAGAGAGAAATAGAATATGTATATAGAATGGTGTGTGTTAACAAATTCTTACACGAGTATAAAAATATATGCAACAAATATAGGAACTCTAGAAATACAAATATTTTAACTCTTTTTTTTTTTTATCAAATGAAATGCAAGTAACAAAATGTTAGGAAGAAACAAATATATAATGAAAACAAAACAACAGTATATTGATAAAATTTCACAATGAATAAAATGATGAGTTTTTTTTTATCAAGATTGCACCAAAAGAGAGACAGATGCGTTGTGATGAGGCTGATGGTCTCCTTCAGAGATATAAAAAGCGAAAAGAATTTTGTAAATACCAAAAAAAAAATCAGATTGGAGCACATTAAAAAATTGTACCTTCTGAGATCTGAAGATTTCTGTAAGGTTAGCAAATCTGTGTTAAAATTTATTTCTTTTTCAAAGAGCAAACAAATTACATTGGGTCAGAAACTATCTCAGTAATTGTTGGGAAATTGTTTTTTCTTTTTCAATGACCAAAAAGAGTACGTAAAACTCTACACAGAGAAAGACAATCGTGTTTTGTAGAAAGATTTTAATTTGAGGATTTTTATTGTTGCTACAAAGAATTTTTATTTATTTTTTAAAGAGTAAGAAATTTCCAGACAGCTTTTAAGATCAACACATAATAACTCTGTAGTGATCAATTCACAAGCAATTAAAGAAATAAACACAAAAATTCCTAAGCACAACCATTTTTCAGCAGACAAAAACCTTCCACTATGTCTAAAACAACGAACTCAAGAAGACCAAGAACCCTAGATCGATAACAAGAACAAAGTCATCAATCAAAAACTAACAGTCAATTAAAAACACAAAACTGAAATAATATAGCAAACAAGTGGAGAGGGCTGGGATTTTTTTTGTTTTTGTTTCAAAGATCAGAGAACCCACACAAAACTCTACACACAAACAAGTTTCCATATACATATATCCAAATAAAAAAGAAACAAACACAGACAGAGATGATTACCAAGAATCCTATGAACTTGATCCTTTTGTTGAAAAAAAAAAAACATCTTTTGCAAGATTTGAGGATTGTAGATTTTTGTGGTTGCTAAAATATTTTTAATTGGGGTTTTTTGTGGTTTCTGGAATAAATTTTTATCTCTTTTTCAAAAAGCAAACAATTTCCACAGAGCTTTACATTGGGCGACAAAATGTTTTCAAGAATTACTCTACAATTATCGATTCAAATAAATAGAAATGAACAATTATTATTTATGAAGCATTTACAAGTCATCATAAAAACCCTAAGAATCACAGGAAGCTGTTGCGTTGAGAGAGATGTAGCGGCTGTAGGTGGCAAGAGCATGGCGGGAAGGCAGAAATATCACCAATGGGAAGAAGGCGCAAAGAGCTAGAAGTCGAAGGAGACACATAGATGGGCCAAAATCACGCCCACCTTCTTACAAAAGAATAGCGTTTGGTTTAGGTGAACCACATGGCACATACAATTGATTTGCACCTCACATCTGATGCCAACAATACAAGATCTAGCAACGAAGAGATAAGAGTCTAGCAACGAAGAGATAAGAGCTCTTTTCATATTAACAAGTTGACATACATAAAAAGACATTTAGCTGCAAAGAACACACAGTCTCACCATAATTTTTTAAACCCGTTGGAGCACTGCAACTATACCTTTTAAAAGAGCTCAATAGATGAGGTTACAAAACTCCCGAAGTAGCGGAGCTGAATGGTGGTGACGTGTGGCCCTCCCGGACCGCTCGTCTTTTATCGGCAAGCCCACCTATGTAGAAACGCAAGACTTTTCATAAATCTATTTTTGAAATAAAATTTAATACTTAATTTTTAAAGGCATATAATTTCTAACATGGAAACCCTGGATATGAAAAATCGAACTATGTTGTTTTAGGATATCTTGCCTTTTGAATCCCTATATGTATATTTTTTAAAAAGTCCAAAACTGGAATTACATATTTAAAATTTTTATTTTACTTAAAAATAAAACTTAATATTTTAGATTAATGTATTTGGACATGTGCAATAAGAGTTGCCTACTTTGTAAATAAAGATAAAACAACTAATAGTTGTTTTAGAAAGATCAATTATACAAACCAAGCCCTTCTTGTTATATGGTGATGGAGAGCTTCTAGTAAAGATGGAAAGATATTTTATGTGAAAAATATGGAGTGAATCGATTGAATTCATAGATTGGGGATGGTGGGAGGACTAGATACCATTTTGCAATTTGGAAAGGTATATTGCAGGCCAAAGATTTTTTGTTAAGCAATTATAGATGGTTAGTTGGTGATGGGAGCCGAATTTCCTTTTGGCATAGCAAGTTGTTGGGAGATTGTCCTCTTGCGTAATGAGTATCCTCAACTTTTTCAGGCGGCTTCTCAACTAAGGATGTTGGTGGCTCAGTATTTTGATCCAGTTAGCAAAACTTGAATAGTTTACAGCAGATATAATCAACTCACGGACTTGATTATTGGCCAATATTCGAATCTGCAACTGGCTCTTCAAGGGATGGATCCAGCAGTGGGACGAGAGGAATTAATTTGGGAGTTAGAGAATGATGAAATCTTCACTGTAAATCTACTTCTAATTTGCTATTCCATGATAGGGTGAGACGGAATAGAAGTTCTCTAAAACAAATTTGATGTTGAAAAGTTCCTTACAAGGTTAAACTTTTTTTATGGATTCTTTTTTAGGGAAACTCTTACAAAAATAAGGTGATGAAGAAAGGAAGGATATTGTCGAATTTGTGTATTTTAAGTGATGAGTATGAGGATCATCACTTTTTACATTGTTCCTTCATTTCGTAGATTTGGTGTTGGTTGTCAGGGAATCATATGAATATCTTGGCTCATCTAAGCTTGGATGGTTTTCCAAAGAGTGGTACATTGTTACGGCAGATATTTAAAGCAGCGGTGCGTAGGGAAACACCGCTGGAATGAAATAGATGAATTTTTCAAAATCATATTATGGAAATTTGTTCGATGGAGAGAAGAATTTTGAACACTATATGGAATTTGTTTTCTATTAATAAAGAAGGTCTTGGCTCTTCTAGAGTTGATATGAAAGTGAATATTTTCAATTAATGTTTCCTAATATCAATTAGAGTGAGACCCATGGGTCGTTGGATGCCGCCATTGGTAGGGAGTTTGAAGCTGAATTTTGATGGAAGCTCGTTCAACAATCTTGGACCTTCGGGCTTCAGGGGGATTCTGTGGCACTCTAGTGGTGTAATATAAATAAAATTGGGGTTGATTTAATTTTTATTTTATTATTCGTTTGTTTATTTTCCAAGAAAGAGAGCTAAGAACAATTAAAGTGGGAAGAGGGAAATTTTGGTGCATGATTGGAAAGGAAATTTTCGTGTGTGATTGGGAGGAAAAAATTTTGGTGCGTGACTTGAGGAGGTGCGTGAGTTGTTAAGAGAATTTTGGGGATTAGATAGCACTAATCTTAGAAAGGTAATCTTGGTAGGAGATTTACTAAGATTTAGATGGAGATAGATTAAGATAGAAGAAATAGAGAAATAGAGATGGTACATGGGAGAGAGAAAACATGAGAGAGAAAATAAAGAGGAGAGATAAAATAGGAGAAAGTACATAGAAGAGAGAGAGAATTATCTTTGTCGTTTTTTTTCTTAAGTTTATTTAAAGGGAGATATCTCTTCTTTGTAACGATCAGATCAAATATCAATTAGAGTGAGACCCATGGGTTGTTGGATGCCACCATCGGTAGGAAGCTTGAAGCTGAATTTTGACGGAAACTCGTTTAAAAATCTTGGACCCTCGGGTTTTGGGGGGATTTTGTGGGACTCGTGTGGTGCGATACAAACAAAACTTGGCAATATTTTAAATTTTTATTTTATTATTCTTTTATTTAATTGCCTAGGAAGAGAAAAAAGAACAGTCAAAGTGAGAGGAGGGAAATTTTGGTGCGTGAGTGGGAGGGAAATTTTAGTGTGTGATTGGGACGGGGTAATTTGGTGCATGACTGGAAGGAAGTGCGTGAGTTGTGAAGAGAATTTTGGGGATTAGATATTAATAATATTAGAAAGGAAATCTTGATAGGAGATTTAGTTAGATTTAGATTGAGATGAATTAAGATAGGAGAAAGATAAAGGATTTATATATGACAAATATGAAAGATATTGATTGGAAAATAGAGACAGTACGTGGGAGAGAGAAAATAGGGAGGAGAGATAAAATAGTAAAAAGTGCTTAGAAGAGAGAATTATCTTTGTCGTTTTTTTCTTATGTTTATTTAAAGGGAGATATCCCTTCTTTATAAAGATCAGATCAGATATCGATTAGAGTGAGACCCATGGGTTGTTGGATGTCGTCATTGGTGAGTTTGAAGCTAAATTTTGACGGAACCTCGTTCGACAAACTTGGACCATCAGCTTTTGAGGGGAACCAGTGGGACTCATGTAATGCGATAAAAATAAAATTGGGGATGTTATAATTTTTAATTTTATTATTCTTTAATTTAATTTCTTAGGAAGAGAGATAAGATCTGTTAAAATAGGAGGAGGTGCGTGAATTACGAAGAGAATTTTGGGGATTAGATGGGAACTAATCTTAGAAATTATTCTTGGTAGGAGACTTAACTGGATTTAGAAAGAGATGGATTAAGATAGGAAAAAGATATGGGATTTAGATAGGGAAAAAGTTAAAGATATAGATTGAGAAATAGAGATGGTACGTGGGAGAGAGAAAAAGTGAGAGAAAATAGGAAGGAGAGATAAAATAGGAAAAAGTACGCAAAAGAGAGAATTATCTTTGTCGTTTTTTTCTTAAGTTTATTTAAAGGGAGATATCCCTTCTTTGTAAAGATCATATCAGATATCAATCAGAGTGAGACCCATGGGTCGTTGGATGCTGTCATTGCTTGGGATTTTCAAGCTGACTTTTGACAGAAGCTCGTTCAACAATCTTTGACCTCAGGCTTTGGGGTGATTCTGTGAGACTCTGTTGGTGCAAAAAAAATAAAATATTTACTTTTATTTTATTATTCTTTTGTTTCTTAGAAAGAAAGATAATAATAGTTAAAGTGGGATGAGGGAAATTTTGGTGTGTGTTTGGGAAGGATAAATTTTGGTTCGTGACTGGGAGGAGGTGTGTGAGTAGTGAAGGCAACTTTGGGGATTAGATAGGAACTAATGCTAGAAAGGTAACTTCGATAGGAGATTTAGTTAGATTTAGATAGAGATGGATTAAGATAGATAAGGGATTTAGAGGTGGCAAAGATCAAAGATATAGATTGAGAAATAGAGATGTTACGTGGGGGAGAAAAATAGGAAGGAGAGATAAAATAGGAGAGAACGTAAAAGAGAGAGAACTATCTTTGTTATTTTTTTTCTTAAGTTTATTTGAAGGAAGATATCGCTTCTTTGTAATGATCAGATCAGATATCGATTAGAGTGAGACCCATGGATCATTGGATGCTGTCATTGATAAGGAGTTTGAAGTTAAATTTTGACGGAAGCTCATTCGACAATCTTGGACTCTCAAGTTTTGAGGGGATTCAGTGGGACTTGTGTGGTATAGTAAAAATAAAATTGGGGTTGTTTTAATTTTTTATTTTATTATTATTTACTTTAATTTCCTAGAAAGAGAGATAAGATCTGTTAAACTGGGAGGAGGAAAATTTTGATGTGTGACTAGGAGAAAAATTTTGGTGTGTGATTGGGAGAAGGAAATTTTGGGGCGGGATTGGGAGGAGGTGCGTGAGTTGTGGCGAATTTTCGGGATTAGATAGGAACTATTCTTAAAAGGTAGTCTTGGTAGGAGATTTAGTTAGATTTAGATTGAGATGGATTAAGATGGATTAAGATAGGAGAAAGATAAGGGATTTAGATATGGCAAAAATCAAAGATAGAGATTGAGAATTCGAGATGGTACGTGGGAGAGAGTAAATTGAGAGGAGAAATAAAATAGGAGAAAGT
>NW_006500144.1:4383310-4399130 GCF_000471905.2 Amborella trichopoda | reverse complement strand
CAAATAAAATAGGGGTTGTTTTATTTTTTTATTTATTATTCTTTGGTTCAATTTCCAAAGAAGTGAGATAATGTTTAAAGTGGGAGGAGGGAAATTTTGGTGCTTGACTGGGAGGGAAATTTTGGTGTGTGATTGGGAGGAGGAATTTTTTGTGCATGGCTGGGAGGAAGTGCGCGAGTTTTAAAGAGTATTTTGGGGATTAGATACAAACTATTCTTAGGAATGTAATCTTGGTAGGAGATTTAGCTTGATTTAGATATAGTTGGATTAAGATAGGAGAAAGATAAGAGATTTAGATAAGGCAAAGATCAAAGAATTAGTTTGAGAAATAGAGATGGTTTCTGGGAGAGAAAATAGGGAGGAGAGATAAAATCGGGAAAGTGCTTAGAAGAGATATAGAATTATCTTTGCCTTTTTTTGTCTTAAGTTTATCTAAAGGGAGATATCCCTTCTTTGTAAAGATCAAATCAAATATCGATTAGAGTGAGACCCATGGGTCGTTGGTTGCTGCCATTGGTAGGATGTTTGAAGCTGAATTTTGACGAAAGCTCATTAGACAATCTTGGACCCTCATGTTTTGGGGGTATTCTGGGGGACTCGTGTGGTGCGATACAAATAAAATTGGGGTTGTTTTAATTTTTTAATTTATTATTCTTTTGTTTAATTTCCTAAGGAGAGAGATAAGCTCTGTTAAAGCGGGAGGAGGGAAATTTTGGTATCTAATTGAGATGAGGAAATTTAGTTGCGTGACTGGGAGGAGGTGTGTGAGTTGTGAAGAGAATTTTAAGGATTAGATTGAAACTAATCTTAGAAAGGTAATCTTGGTAGGACATTTAATTAGATTTAGATACAGATGGATTAAGATAGGAGAAAGATAAGGGATTTAGATAGGGCAATAATCAAAGATATAGATTGAGAAATTGTGATGGTACGTGGGAGAGTGAAAAAGTGAGACTGAAAATACGGAGAAGAGATAAAATAGGAGAAAGTATGTAAAATAGAGAGATAATTATCTTTGTCTTTTTGTTTCTTAATTTTATTTAAAGGGAGATATCCATTCTTTGTAAAGATCAGATCAGATCTCGATCAGAGTCAGACCCATCAACCATTGGATGTCGCCATTGGAGGGATTTTGAAGCTGAATTTTGAGGAAAACTCGTTCAACAATCTTGGACCCTAGGGTTTTGGAGGGATTATGTGGGACTCTGATGCTGCGAAACAAATAAAATTTAGGTTGTTTTAACTTTTATTTTATTATTCTTTTTTTTATTATTTTCCTAGGAAAAGAGATAATAGTAGTTAAAGTGGGATGAGGGAAATTTTGGTGCATGACTGAGTGGGAAATTTTGGTATGTGATTGGGAGGAGGAAATTTTGGTGCATGACTGGGAGGTGGTGCTCGAGTAGTGAAGAGAATTTTGGGGATTAGATAGGAACTAATATTAGAAAGGTAATATTCATACTAGTTTTAGATAGATTTAGATAGAGATGGATTAAGATAGGAGAAAGATAAAGGATTTAGATATAGCAAAGTTCAAAGATATAGATTGAGAAATAGAGATGGTATGTAAAATAAGGAGGAGAGATAAAATAGAAGAAAGTACGTAAAGAGATAAAATTATCTTTGTCATTTTTTTACTTAACTTTATTTAAAGAGAGATATCGCTTCTTTGTAAAGATCAGATGAGATATCGATTAGAGTGAGACCCATGGGTCGTTGGTTGCCGCTATTCGTAGGAAGTTTGAAGCTGAATTTTGACGGAAGCTCATTCGACATTCAGTGGGACTCGTATGGTGTGAAACAAATAAAATTGGGTTTGTTATAATTTTTTATTTTATTATTCTTTGGTTTAATTTCCTAGGAAGAGAGATTAGAACAGTTATAGTGGGAGGAAGAAAATTTTGGTGTGTGACTGGAAGGGAAATTTTGGTGTGTGATTGGGAGGAGGAAATTTTGGTGCTTGACTTGGAGGAGGTGTGTGAGTTGTGAAGAGAGTTTTCGAGATTAGATAGGAACTTTTCTTAAAAAGGTAATCATGGTAGGAGATTTTGTTTGATTTAGACAGAGAAGGATTTAGATAGGAGAAAGATAAGGGATTTCACATGGATCAAAGATATAGAGATAGAAATAGAGATGGTACGAGGGAGAGATAAAACAGTGAGGAGAGATAAAATAGGAGAAAGTACGTAAAAGAGAGAGAATTATCTTTGTCGTTTTTTTTCTCAAGTATATCTTGGGAGATATCCCTTCTTTGCAAAAATCAGATCAGATATCGACTAGAGTGAGACCCATGGGTTGTTGGATGCTGCCATTGGTAGGAAGTTTGAAGCTGTATGAAGCTCGTTCGACAATATTGGAACCTCGAATTTTGGGAGGATTCTGTGGGACTCGTGTGGTACGATACAAATAAAATTGGGATTGTTTTAATTTTTCATTTATTATTCTTTTGTTTAATTTCCTAGAAAGAGAGATAAGAATAGTTAAAATGTGAGGAGGGAAATTTTGGAGTGTCACTGGTAGGGAAATTTTGGTGCGTGACTGGGAGAAGGTGTGTGAGTTGTGAAGAGAATTTTGGCGATTAGATAGAAACTATTCCTAGAAAGGTGCTCTTGGTAGGAGATTAAGTTAGATTTAGATAGAGTTGGATTAAGATAGCAGAAAGATAAGGGATTTAAATATGGCAAAGATCAAAGATATAGATTGAGAAATAGAGATGGTTTGTGGGAGAGAAAATAGGGGAAAGTACTTAGAAGAGAGGGAGAATTATCTATGATGTTTTTTTTCTTAAGTTTATTTAAAGTGAGATATCTCTTCTTTGTAAAGATCCGATCAGATAATGTTCAAAGAAAGAGAAATGATAAAAGTTGATATTGTGAAATGATCTGAATTGAGAAATAATCTAAGAATTGAGATCTGAGAAAAGTTGATCTTGTGAAAAGATATGAATTGAGAAAAATTGATATTGCGAAAATATCTGATTTAAATAAAGTTGACCTGATGAAAATACCGTTTTTAGGATGAACTCCCTTGCAAACCTTGATAGAAGGCATAATATCTTAAAATTTTAATTTATTTTTATTTTTAGTTGGTTATTATTTTATCTATGCATCGTTGGAATCATATCCCTAAGATTCCTGATGATATAGAGAGCCTTGTGATCTAAGAAGATATTCGAAGTGAAGTTCCCAACATGAATTAACGGTTGTAGCGATTGGATCAAAGATAGAGACTAAAAGAAGACTTAGTAGAGCACATTAACAAAGCAGTCGAAGAATGGCTATAAGATTTATTTCATTTACAGCAATTGGAACAAGAGATACAAGAATCTGAAGAGGTAGATCTCAATGTGAAGGATGATACCGATGATAGCAATGTGCAAGAAATTTTGTAAATCAATAATGAAGAAGAAAATATGTGTGATGCAATATTAAAAATCCAATCCTATGAGTCTAATGGAGAAATCAAGATGGAGCTCGAGATCTTAGTGTTCTTCTTCAAGTTAACAAAGTCTTTGATGAATGAATCAAAAATTGAAGAAAAAATATGACAGAGAATGGTGGGACTGCATCATCAACTTTTGAGAAACCCCCTAAAAGATTTGAGTTCGTTAAGCTCGAGGTTGAGCATCTCCCAACCCAGGGAGAATAATGCAAAAAAAATTGGGGTTGTTATAATTTTTATTTCATTATTCTTTTGTTTATTTTCCTAAGAGGACAGATAGGATCAATTAATGTGGGAGGAGGGAAATTTTGGTGAATGACTAGGAGGGAAATTTTGGTGAGTGACTGAGCAGAGGAAATTTTGATGCATGACTGAGAGGGAAATTTTGGTGTGTGATTGGGAGGAGGAAGTGTTGGTGCGTGACTGGCAGGATGTACTTGAGTCGTGAAGAGAATTTTGGGGATTTGATAGGAACTAATCTTAGAAAGGTAATCTTGGTAGGATATTTAGTTAGATTTAGATAGAGATGGATTAATATAGAAGAAAGATAAGGGATTTACAAATGGCAAATATCATAGATATAGATTGCGAAATAGAGATGGTACATGGGTGAGAGAAAATAGGGAGGAGAGATAAAATATGAGAAAGTACGTAAATGAGAGATAATTATCTTTGTCATTTTTCCTCTTAAGTTTAATTAAAGTGCGACATTTCTTCTTTGTAAAGATCATATCAAATATCGATTCAAGTGAGAGCCATGGGTTGTTGCATGCTGCCATTGGTAGGAAGTTTTAAGCTGAATTTTAATGAAGTTCGTTCGATAATCTTAGACCCTCGGGTTTTGGGGGGATTCTATTGGACTCGTGTGGTTGTTTTAATTTTTTATTTTATTATTCTTTTGTTTAATTTCTTAGGAAGAGAGATAAGAACAGTTAACGTGGGAGGAGGGAAATTTTCGTGTGTGACTGGGAGGGAAATTTTGGTTTGTGATTGGGAGGAGGAGTTTTTGATATGTGACTGGGAGGTGGTGCGCAAGTTGAGAAGAAAATTTTGGGGTTTAGTCGGAACTATTCTTAGAAAAGAAATCTTGCTAAGAGATTTAGTTAGATTTAGATCGAGATGGATTGAGATAGGAGAAAGATATGGGATTCATATATGGCAAAGATGAAAGATATAGAATGAGAAAAATAGACAGTATGCAGGAGAGAAAAAAAGTGAGAGAGAAAATAGGGAGGAGAGATAAAATAGGTGAAAGTACTTAGAAGAGAGAATTATCTTTGTCTTTTTTATCTTACGTTTATTTAAAGGGAGATATATGTTTTTTGTAAAGATCCGATCAGATAATGATCAAAGACTGAGAGCAGATAAAAGTTGATCTCGTAAAATAATCTGAATTGAGAATAATCAAAGAATGAGAGTTGAGAAAAGTTGATCTTGTGAAAAGATATGAATTGAGAAAAATTGATCTTGTGAAAAGATTTGAATTGAATAAAGTTGACCTTATGAAAATATCGTTTTTCAGATGGACACCCTTGCAAACCTTGAGAGAAGGCATAATCTCTAAAAATTTTATTTTAGTTTTATTTTTGATTGGTTATTATTTTCTCTCTGTATCGTTGGGGTCATATCCCTAAGATCCATGCTGATATGGAGAACCTTGAGATCAAAGAAGATATTCAAAGAGAGACTCAAAGAAGACCTAGTAGTGCACATTAAAAAAGCAGTAGAACAATGGCTATAAAATTTATTTCATTCATTGCAATTGAAACTAGAGATACGAGAATGAGAAGAGGTAGATCTCAATATAGAAGATGATACCGATGATAGCAATGTGCAAGAAATTTTGAAAATCAATTATAAATAAGAAAATATGTGTGGTGCAGTATTAAAAATTCTATTCGGTGAGTCTAAAGGAGAAATCAAGGTGGAGCCTGAGATCTCAGTGTTCATCTTCAAGTTAAGCCTTTGATGAATGTGTCAGAAATTGAAGAAAAAATACGACGGAGAATGGTGGGACTTCCTCATCAACTTTTGAGAAAGTCCCTAAAATATTTGAGTGCGTTAGGCTCGAGGTTGGGCTTCTCTCAACTAGGGGAGAAGGATGCAAATAAAATTGGGGTTGTTATAATTTTTTTTTTATTATTCTTTTGTTTATTTTCTTAAGAAGAGAGATAGGATCAAGTAATGTGGGAGGAGAGAGATTTTGGTGTATGACTAGGAGGGAAATTTTGGGGAGTTACTGGTAGAAGGAAATTTGGTGCACGACTAGGACAAAATTTTTGGTGTATGATTTAGAGGAAGAAATTTTAGGGTGCGACTGGGAGGAGGAGAGAGAGTCGTGAAGAGAATTTTGGGGATTAGGTCGGTACTACTCTTAGAAAGGTAATCTTGCTAGGAGATTTAGTTAGATTTAGAGATAAATGCGTTAAGATAGGAGAAAGATAAGGGATTTGGATATGGCAATGATCAAGGATATAGATTGAGAAATAAATGTGGTACGTTGGAGAGAGAAAATAGGGAGGAGATATTGGTTAGGTGCCTCGATCTCGCCCTCTGGATCTGGATGAACGGGCGGCACGCATCTCAGGTTTCGCAAGAAGACTCGAGACATTTCTGAGATCACTCTCTTAGGAACGTCATTTGAGAACAGGGTTAGGTGTTACCAACCGGTGAGAGAGGAATTTTAAAGGTGGTCTCGGGACTTACCCGGGCTGGCTCACGTGGGTGCCCTCTTATATCACGAAGAAACCCCCCGATAGTGAAACTAGTTCGGAATCACCTCCCTTGGCTCGTATTCTTCTTATTTTCTGTAATTACACACATGTATGGCAAAGGTTGTAAGACAGGTGGGTCAGACCTCACCCTTTTCCTCTTTGATGAACGCACACCATCAGGCGCAATAAAAAAGAAGAAGGGAAGAAAGACAGGAGAGAGAAGAGTTCGACTGAGCGAGAGGATCAAGCTGGCGAGTATTTGGCCTGACGTGGTAGGAAAAAGGGCTCGGTACTAAGACCGGCTCATGGGATTACTACTAGACGTCATTACCAATACCGACTGCTAAGCATGATGGTCAGTCTGTCGTGGCAATAAAACTGGACAAGTATTCCTGGTGCAACAACATTACGGCTAGACGACAAGACGTCCTTGAGAGGCTAACCTCAATCCTTCGTAGTCGAACGAAAGAATAGCAGAGTGATGGTTATAGGGGAAAGAATGAAGTAAGAGAAGAAGGGAACAGACAGAGGGGGGGAGAAATGACAAGAGGATAAATGAGGGAAGGAAGTTGCAGTCGGCGCTGGACATTGCCAGCTGTTTGGGAAGGGAAGAGAAGAGAGAGAAAAGATAGCCGACGCTAGAAACTGTCAGAAGTGAAGAGAGGAAGATAGTCAACCGGCGCTAGGCTTGCACTAATTGCAATGGGTGTGAAGCAAGGGAGAGAGAAATCCAACCGGTGCTGGGATTCACCGACTGTTAAGGAAGAGAGAGAGAGAAAAACCCACCCAATGCTGAAGATGAAAGAAGAAGAAGAAGAGAGGGAAAACCCCACCCGACATTAGGGATGAAAGAAGAAGTAGAGAGGGAAAACCCCACCCGACGCTAGAGATGAAAGAGAGGAAAGAAAAAGAGGAGAACCAACAGGCGCTTGACTTGTGCCAATTGCAATGCAGGAGAGAGAGAGGAGAACCAACCTGTGCTAGACTTGCATCAGCTGTAATTAGGAGGAGAGCGAGATGAGAAAAGGGGAGGAGAAAGAAAGATGAGAAATATGGGAGGAGAGAGAAAGTTACCTACCCGAAGGGTAGCAGCTCTTTTCTTCTCTTTCCTCTCTTTCTCTCCAAGACGTACTCACAAGCTCAAGCAAGAATGGAAATTACTATTGAATCATCAAAGAATGAATCAAGCGTCCTCTTACAATGAGGCAGTGCCTGTTTATATAGAATTGGGCCCAAACATGGGTGGACACCCAAAAGTAACCGTAATTGAAGGTAATTATGATTTAATTGAATTTAAAAAAATTCTGAAAATGGGTGCAAAAAGGTTGTTTTGCCCCTGCCTAACAATGCATGGAATTCCAGAACCGTCCTTGCTGCTGCCCGAGATCTTGCGTGATCTTCCATGGTTGACCTGGGGGTGTTCTGATGCCCGTTTGATCAAAATACTATTGTTTTCTTGTAGTGCTCGATATGGCGATCGTTTTGATACCAACTTCGCGCCATGAATCATTTTTTAAGCCATGATCTCGAGACTTGAATCTTGGATGAATCTTGAAAACTTCGGATCGATTGTGTTCTTGTTCTGAGATATTTCTTCATGACTTCTTCATTGAATCACACTAAGCATGACATCACGATCGCGTTGCAACAAACGTTACTCGATTTTGTGTCCGAATGAAGATGTTATTGTCTTTGGGTTGTTTGCCAAAATCTTGAAATCTGGTGGCCAAAATTTATAGTAGATTTGATGTCTTCGTGTGTGAAATCCAACCATTCATCGTACGTGAGGTTCGGACCAGAGATAGCCTCGGACCTCACGCACAAAATGTAACTGGTTTCATGCCAATCCGGTATGCGAGAGTCGTGATCCAGCTGCTCAAACGAGGTGTGCTGCTGCTGAATTTTCTGCAATTTTTGTCATGGATCAGAAACTTTCATTTAGTTTTTCTCCCCGGTCGGGTGTCATCAAGGGGCGTACCACATATCGAATTGCTGGTCTCGATGAGACGAACATGCTCACAAAATTTGAGAGTGATCTGACTTAGATCCAGGGAGATATGGGCCCCGAAAGTGGCTGCTTGTGGCATCGAAAACAACCACCTTTAATGGTGTTTTGTGGAGTGAGGCTACACAGGAAGAGTGAGCGACCCCACATGTTTCGATGTTTTGCTCATATCTTTGTCTTGAAGTGCCCGATTAAGTCTAAACTTTGGGGTTTTTGACAATATCGGATCTAATAGTGGTGGTCTCATAGCTGTTTGACACATCAAAAGTATAGCTCTAGTTACAGGGTCCATTTTAGGGTGCTAGAGATTGATTTCGTTGAAATTGTATCTTTGTGTTCACTGACTTTGGCATGTCTGATCGTGAGGAAACTTGGCAGGTGGTATTTTGAAGTGCTAATGAAGATCTTGACCAATTCTGGGGTCATTTCGAGACTATCAAGAATTTCAACTGTTTATAAGCTTTAGTGACCTGCTTCCTACCAAGGCCCAAGATGCTGAAAAATGCATGTAAACAGCTTGCCCCGCCGAATGTTGTGCTTCAAGAGAAACAAAAAGGACCATCATTCGGAAAGTTTCCTTCGGCTTTTACTTTTTTCTTTCCTAGCCACAGGACCATGTGCACGCTGAGGAGATTCACGTAATGGTGTAACTTGGATGCTCAGATGTAGGGATGCATTATTCGTGGGTCCGTCTGTGGAGACTTTATGGGAAGAAGAGACAAATTGGTTGTGTTGTTAGTTTCTCACCAAGTTTTCTTTTGAAGATCAAAGTACTACTATGGCTCTCGTCTACCGAGTCCAGTCAGGGGTAGGTTCTATTAGCCGATCCCGAAGGTCTGGCGGTGCCGGCTAGGAGAGCTAACGTCTTTGGCAGGTTCCGCCCTGGTTTGTCAGTTTCCTGCCTTGACTAGGCTACTTTGTCACCTAGCCTTGGGGAGAGAGAAGTCGATAATAGAAGAAGGAGAGGGCATGCACATTTCTTGCATGGGGAAAAGGTCCATAAGAAAACGAGAAGGCATGCATATTTCATGCATGGGGAGAAGGTCCATAAGAAAACGAGAAGGCATGCACATTTCATGCATCGGGAGAAGGTCCTTGAAGAAGGATTTTGACTGGGCAGGTTGTTACCCAACTTTGAAGAAGGGGTGATGACTTGGAAGGTTGTTACCCAGCTTTGAAGAAGGGATGATGACTTGGAAGGTCATTACCCAGCTTTTGAAGAAGGATGTCGACTGGGCTACCTGTTCACGTAGAACTGAAGAAGGGCATCGACTGGGCTACCTGATCACCCAAGACTGAAGAAGGGTGTCGACTGGGCTACTTGTAGGCCCAGGACTGAAGAAGGGTGTCGACTGGGCTACCTTTTCACCCAAGACTGAAGAAGGATGTCGAATGGGCCACCTTTTCACCCAAGACTGAAGAAGGTTGTCGACGACTGGGCTACTTGTTCACCCAGGATTGAAGGAGGACGTTGACTGGGCTACCTGTTCACCCAGGACTGAAGAAGGATGTCGACTGGGCAACTTGTTTGCCCAGGACTGGAGAAGGATGTCGGCTGGGCTACCTGTTCACCCAGGACTGGAGAAGGATGTCGACTGGGCTACCTGTTCACCCAGGACTGGAGAGAGATATCGACTAGGCTACCTGTTTACCTAGAACTAAAAAAGGATGTCGACTGGGCTACCTGTTCACCCAAGACTGAAGAAGGATATCGACAGGGCTACCTGTTCACTCAAGACTTGGAGAAGGATGTCGATTGGGCTACCTATTCACCCAAGATTGGAGAAGGATATCGATTGGGCTACCTGTTCACCCAGGATTAAATAAAGATGTCGACTGGCCTACCTGTCCACCTAGGATCGAAGAAGGATGTGGCTACTTGTTCACCTAGAACTGAAGAATGATGTCGACTGGGCTACCTGTTCGCTCAGGACTGGAGAAGGATGTCGACTGGGCTACCTATTCACCCAGGACTAAAGAAGGAAGATGAGGGATGATTCTAATGTCTACACCATGTTCAATGCCTTGATAATGAAGGGAGTGCTGGCTGAGGCTGCCTATAGGAGCGAATGTTACATCAAGCTGATTTTATTGCTTTGAGTACCCTTTGAGGGGTTTCACTTAGACTGGGGAAGAGGTGTTGTAGAGACGGTTTTTACCAACTTCTTTTTATTTGTGGCTCTTTTACCCATGATCTTTTCAGCCATGCCCACCCTTTTTGTGCATTTTTACTCACGATGCCCTTTCAGGTTTTTACTGTGCCCATTTTTTTTTCACGGAACCCTTTTATTCATGATTTCGTGACCATGCTTGTCCTTCATTTTTAGTCATGGCGTTCCCTTGTTCGAGTATACACCATGCCCGTTATTCTTTTCTTTTATTTTTTTTTGTGAAGGCGTGTTTTAAGGTCATGCCTTTGGGACCTGCGCGAAGCAGTTTATCGGCATGCGGTCAGGATGTGCACTATGGTTTAGGTCATATGGCTAAACCACGATGGTGATGAATGACAGTCTATGAAGGCCATGGAGTGAGTATGGTGGTGGTTTGAGTCACTACTTATGAAGGATGGATGATGTATGAAATGTGAGCTGACATTTTTGGTGACTCACTAACTTATAACGAGTTTGGATAGCGAGATGGTTTGCCGTTTCGTGAGCACGGGTGAGACTCATTGGGGAATGATATATGGTCATAAAGTGAATGGACACACTGGGGTGTTATGAAGATGGCGCGGGCACACTAACAGGTACGTTAGGGAAGGCGTGCGAGAAAATGCACGTGAAGGCTTGTGCGCATACGTGGAGATAAGTTTATGGTCATACCTCCTGGACCTATGCGAAGCAATTTATCATCATGACAGCAGGACGTGCATTATGTTTTAAGGTCATACAGCTAGACCGTCGTTATGCAATTTAAAGTCGTACAACTAGGACTGTGCAGTTTAAGGTTGTGCAACTAAACCTTCGCTACAGTTTAAGGTCATATAGTTTGGACCATGGTGTTGAGCCTTTTATCATCATGAGACTAGGACGTGCACTATGGTTTAAGGTCATACAGCTGGACCTTGGTCATGCAGTTTAAAGTCATACAATTAGGACTGTGCAGTTTAAGGCCATGCAACTAGAACTCCGCTACAGTTTAAGGTCATATAGTTTGGACCATGGGGCTAAGCAGTTTAGGGTCATGCAGTATGGACCGAGCAGTTTAAAGTTGTGCAACTAGACCTCAGCTATAGTTTATGGTCATGTAGTTTGGACCACGGAGTTTAGGGTCATTCATCTAGACCACAGCTACAGTTTAAGGTCATATAGTTTGGACCATGGAGTTTAGGGTCATGCATCTAGACCATAGCTACAGTTTAAGGAGTTTAGGTACATGCATCTATACCATTGTGTGGGTTGCCATGTAGGTGAAGCTCCTTGGGGAATAGGTCTGTGGATGGCAATCTGACTCCCTGAGGATAAAATGGTAAAGGCCATACACAAGCAGAGGGCTCAGATGGAAATGGCGACCTGATGAAGGATGACCAATAGAGGCGGATTTCACTAGGGTTAAAGGGGGTAAGCGTATTCTTTAGGGTGAAAGATGAGACTCTATGGAGAATTGGCTTATAATAGGCAACCCAACTCCCTGAGAATAAGGTAGCTTGGTGTGAAGCTGACCCACTAGAGATTGTAGGGGAAATATGACTCCAACTCCAATGAGGATAATGAGCTGTGGTATGGGTGTGACTCCTACTGGGGGATGAGGGGCAGCTCCTGACTCCATTGGGGTGGTTACAATTTCGGTGCATGTCCACTAGGGATGACACATCAGGGCTTGGGTGCAACTCTACTAGGGATATTGATAGGACATACATTGGTCTAGTTTAGAGTCGGTGACAATGGGCTGTTTGTAATATAGTCGGCGCCAGGTGTAGTGATCATGGTTTCTTGTGAATGTCCAACCAGCGTTGAGCTCTCAAAAACACAACCGGCGCTAAGTCAACTAACGCTAAGGTGGTTCAAAACTCCCCCAGCACTAGTCAATCGGTGCTAGGGTTGTTTTGAAACTTACCCGGCGTTGGTCAACATGAGCTAGGGTGGTTTGAAATTCACCGGGGGCTGGGTGATGGTCAATGAAAGTTACTTCGGGACTTGAGTCAAAGCCCAACCCGGCTCACCGTCGCTTGGCTTTCCTTAGACGCGACTGGAATTCTCAGTTTGTGAGGGGCATCTGAGGGCAGTGTAGTCTATATAAGGGGGTAAAACCTTGTTCTTCCCTCATTTTTCACCAAGGGTAAAAATAACTTAAGCAAAATGTTTTCTTTAACTATGAGGAGATGGTGGTCAATTGAAGTTCCGATGAGCAGCAAGACTTCAACAAAATTTTTGCAGGGAAGTTCTTTGGCAGACAGCAGAATTCCAATGATTTTGCAGGGAAGACCTTCGGCAAGTAGACTTTGCCAAGAATTCGGTGAAGTTCCAGGGAGAGCAGCGAGGAAAGGAGAGTTCTCTGGGAAGTTTTTAGGGAAACAAAAGAGGCTCAGGGTGCCATTTTTCTGGTAGAAGAGGCGGGAAATGCTGCAGTGAGTATTTTCGCATGTCTTGAGAGTTTTCTGGGAATTTTTAAGAGGTTTCCCGATGTTGTGGTAACTTTTCGACACTGTTCGTGGTGTCGCAGAGGTTTCTAGGAACTTAGGGAAAGTTTGGAGAAGTTTCCCGGTGAGGTTCTGGTGAAGTTCAAGCTAAAAGACGTAGGCGAGAAAGTTTTTTCAGTGAGTTTTCAGTCATTTTATAGAAGTTTCGAGGAAGACGAATGGTCACAAGGGGTGGGCCATATGATTGTTGGAGATGAACTATCGTGGGGAAGGCTTACAGTTGTTGGAGGTGAATCGTCACCCTTGAAAATTGTGTGATCATTAAGAGGATTTGAAAACTTAAGCTTTGAAAAATGAGGGGTCTCGGGAGGTGAATAGTTGTGACAGGGTCTGCGCTAACAGAAGTGCAACTGGCGCTAAGGTAACCGATGCTGATGATTGGAGTGCTGATACAACACAACTGGTGCCGATCCTCAAGCAAAACAGCCAATGCTAGGGGTTGGGGACACAACCGGCGCTGACCTCTTGAGGACCCAACCGACGCTGGCTTCAGTCGATGCTAATCAGCATGTGTGGTTTGTCACGATGCGGAGAATGATGCTCGCATGTGTCAGTAAGTCCTGTGTGGGGTTTGTGGCATTCAGCGATGAGCTACGTGCGCCGATGTCCATGGGCCGGCAAAGAGTGATGAAGAATGTGGTGTGGGCTGTGGTACCTATTGGAAACCAAATCCAGCAGTACGACAGTGGGGTCCATGTTGTTTTGTAAAAAATGTGCTTCTGGAGTTGAATCCAGCAAATTACAAGTTCTTGTAGACACCCGCTTTAAATCTGATAAGTTCTGTGGTTTTCTTAGACCCTTAGGATAAAATTGGCTTAGTAAACCCAAAATCCATAGGTCACACAACTTACCCTGTGAGCCGGAACCATTCTACCAGCCCAGAACCCAGCAGATGCCTGTTTTGACTCAAAATCTAGTAAACACGCTCTTTTATAAAAAAATCATTAAAAATAGTAAAAAAATTCGTTGTGACCCAAATTTTTTCTGAGAGCTTCAATAGAGCCTGAGGAAGACACCCAAATTGAGAAACGTCAATTTGGACAAGTTTTTGTTTTGGCGACAAGGGGCATGTCGCCCATGTCATCTTGTAAATGCCCTATTTTACCAAACAAATCATTAAAAATAGTAAAAAATTATGTTTTGACCCAAATGTTTTTTGGTAGATTCACAAGAGGCTAAGGAACACACCTGAAAAAAATATTTCAATTTGGACAAGTTTTGGTTTGGACGACAAGGGGCGTGCCTCCCAATCAACACGGGGTGTGCCGCCCAGACAAGTTTTTCCCAAAAAATTTATTTATCATTTTTTGGGTTTTTACAGTTATCTCGTGGGTGGTTTGGCTGTGTGATGCTATCTACATTGATCAAATCCGAATTTAAAAGAAATAAAAGATTGGTTTGATCAAGGGATTTGTTGGTTACAGAATAACTCTGCTCCAACAAATCTCTCTTTCAGATGAACTCACTTTGGGTGACCATAAGAGGATGAAAAACGAGAGGGTTAAAAAAAGGGGATGAGCATTTTTGAAACTTTAGGATGGAAGAAAAACCCTAGGAGAGTAGAGAGACCTTCCTTGAGAAAACCCTAACCCTCATCTTAAGCTTGAGTAAACCTAGATCTCTAGGGCACAACAACCCTAGTTATAGAACCATCTTTAAGGCACAACCACCCTGGACATCACAAATCTATTGGTCAACATCTGGATCAGAGAGGCAAAGAGGATGCTGGTGCTGATACGGGTGAGCCCTCGAAGGCTCGAGAGTCCCGGGCCATCAGGCCCGGTTTGGTATCGTTTTCTTCCTTTGCTTTACTATTTTAATTTTATCTTGTTCTTATTTTGATTAGTTTTCTTAAAAAATTCATGTTTTTGATGCCTAGGATCACACTGGCTCCGCCACAGATCTGAAAGAAGATCTGCTCGTTTATGGGCAGAACTGATCTCAGATTTGAATTCGATTTTTCACACTTTCTCTACCATTTCTTTTTCCTTTATTTTTATTTGTTGAAAGTGTCAGATATGAGAGATCTACATCATTAGATCACTGGATTCTGTGCTATAAATAGTTTGACGCCCACCGTGGGGTGAATCGAGCGTGATGCAAGCATCAAAATTTCGAAAATCTCATAATCTTTTGAAAATTTTCAAGCATGATCTAGGTACCATTTTGTGACTGTTATCAAACTTTTTGTTCCATATAAAATATTTTAAAATAAAAACATATATTTTTCTGCTAGATTTGTTGTCACTTTATTTGTTGCTTCTACTAGTTCATATTAAGATTATTTTATCAAAATATACAAAGAAAAAATATAAAAAATTTTAAAAAAAATTAATTTTTTTGGGCGACACAAGGCGTGCCGCTCAGGTCCAGGGCGACACGCTTTCTGGTTCCCACTGTCGCCCAATTCAGCAATTTTTGAAAATTTTTAGGCTGGGTCCTGGGACTTTCTTGTGACTGCTCAAAAACATTTGGAGGAAAATAAATTTTTTAAAAATACAAAAAATATATTTTTCTTGATACAGGTCTGTTCTATCTGTTGTTCTTCTGTTTCACTTTGTTTTACTTTTATTTCATCAAAAAATCTGAATTTTCCGCTTCTGAATGTTTCAGTAGCAGTATTTCATCACAATAAAAAAATATAAAAATAAATAAACAATAAATTTTTTTTTTTGGGCGACACAACCTGTGCTGCCCTATCACAGAGGCCCCAGAAAAATTCTAGGACCCCACAAGCCTATTTCAGAACCTTTTTTGTGCTTGTTCAACAATTTTGGCTTAAAATAAATTTTTTGAAAATCCCAAAAAGCTATTTTGCTTTTGGTAGGTCTGCTCTATTCTTGACTTTCTGATTTCATTCTAATTAGTTAATTTTTGTTGAATTCCTGTTTTCCTTATTTCCATCATGATTAGTTTAATTATTTTTCATCAAATTTATATATATATATATATATATATATATATAATATATATAGTAACTAGTACTGGTAGGTGGTCTACCTACCCTCCCTACGTAACCGT
>NW_006500144.1:4334802-4369909 GCF_000471905.2 Amborella trichopoda | reverse complement strand
AGAAAAGCATACTCTACCCGTCTCTCTAAATCTCTAATGCAGTCGGGAGATGGTCTAGGAAGGGTAGGAGCAACAAAAGAGGAAGATGGTACTGATTGTACTCTCTCCAACTCAGCCCGAACCCTTCCCCACCACCATCCTATCAAAATTCTAATGTAGATGCTCGAAATCTTGTGCTATCGAATCCCGCTCCTCGATCGCTGAATCACGCTCAGCATGAAGGGAAGTGACTTCACCAGTATACGATCGACCCTCATCAAGATAAGCAGTCCTCAGCCCCCGCATCACCCCCTCACCATGATTGGTTAGAGTGGCTATATCTCTTAAGACAACCCTATATCTATCCTCATACTGAGGCAGGGAGATGCCCTCCTCCTCCTCTTTGCCAATAACTCGAGCAGCCTTACTCCTCCATTCCTCTATCCAAGGAGCCAACTCTCTCAGATAGGCACCCTCATCAGTGGTGCTAACCATAATGAGAGTCCAGGGCGGGGTAACCTCATAGGACGTCTGAGGAAGGCCAAGCTAATGGTGGACTAGACCAAGGAAAGTGGACATCACCAGAAACATGCAAATCAGGTGAGTTGTCGTCCTGAAAGCTTGAGAGGAAGACGCGTAAATAGTAGGGACAAGCTCAACTCCCATGAGAGTCCAATCAATTTGGAAATCAAAGAAACAAAAGACATGTCAAATAAAGAAAGAGGCTCCTCTGGCCACACTACAAAGGTGATGATGCAGTTAGCCCACGATCGCTGGACCCCATGCCACTCACTGCATGTAGTCAAACTGCCTGGTCGCCCAAACCACTGAAAAATGAGCTCGACCCTTGGATCGATTCACAAATAAAAATTCCCCGAACAAGTATGCAAGCAATATATCTCACTAGCTGAAAGATGACCATGATCAATGGTCAGATCCACCTCCTGCCGGAAGACCTCTATCTCATCCTCGATCATAGCCCACTCATATGCATCGCAGATCCTCTCTCTCTCCTGCTCTCGCAACTCCTCATCAGCAAGCAACACCTGAGGAGGCACCGTATCCTCATAAAAAAATGTGCTCCCATCGCCAAGATCGAGAGTATCGCGCCCAACTCCCTCTACATCCCCTGATGATCGAGCGGCACCTTCGTGCAAAGGGTGACTAGACTCACCTTCCACCGACTCACTCACCCCAGCACCATCCTCCTCCACAGGGGCCTTCCCCCTATGGGATTGTCTCCCACCCACAAAAATTGAAACGCAGGGAGCACGACCACCTATCATCCTCTCTGCACGGTAGGGTACCCCAGTAAATTCCCACCTTAGCTTCCCGAGGTTGATCTCTGAATCATGCCTTCCCCTGATCTTTTCAAAAGGAATGCCAAGTAATTCCTTGTAGTCAGAGGCATAACTAGTAGACATCTCTGGGGTAGTACTCAAGAAAGGCTCGTCCTCACTCCGAACCTCAAGAATCTAGGCTCGTCCTCACTCCGAACCTCAAGAATCTGGGAAACATCCTCAAGGGTAGGGGCAAGTTCGCCACATCACAACATAATTGAACAGGTCTGCGGGTCTATATTGGATACATAACTAGGTAATCAAGGCAAGATCTAAGCTACAAAGCCTGAACCAGTAGACCTTCCATAAACCAATTCGGGCAAGAGCCCGCCTCTACCCAGCAGGAGTCAACAACTCCGCCCATTTGCAAATAGCAAATAGGTGAGATCTACAGTCAACGAAAAACCCCTGCAAGAAAAAAAAAAGAAAAAAGAAGAAGATATATATATATATATATATATATATAAGTAAAGGGGGGGGGGAGAAGTCATCAAGCTCAAGCCATAAAACTCTCATGCTTCATAAAAATAAAAAGTAAAAAAAGAAAGAAGAAAAACATTACCTCACAACAAGGGGATTTACATACAGGGGTATTTTGGTCATTCTGCATTGGGGAGTATTTTACACCTAAAAGGGCAGTATGGTCATTCTACTATCCCTAGATTATGAGGGTAGAAACAATCATTCAAAATTACCCCCAAAAGGTAGAGTCACATTCAAGTGTACCTTGGTCGTTTTGCACTCAGAGCTATTTTGGTCATTTTACACCCAAAGGGGCAGTATGGTCATTCTACTATCCCTAGATTATGGGGACTGAAACAATCGCTCAAAATTACCCCCAAAAGGTAGAGTTCACTCAAGGGTATTTTGGTCATTATTCACTCAGGGGTATTTTAGACATTTTACACCCAAAGGGGCAGTATGGTCATTCTACTATCCTTAGATTACGGGGGCAGAAACAATCATTCAAAATTATCCCCAAAAGGTAGAGTCTATACTCAAGGGTAGTTTTGTCGTTTTGCACTTAGGGTATTTTTGTCGTTTTGCACTTAGGGGTATTTTTGTCGTTTTACACCCAAAGGGGCAGTATGGTCATCCCACCATCCCTAGATTATGGGGACAGAGGCAATCTTTCAAAATTACCCCCAAAGGGGAAGTATGGTCATCCTACCATCCCTAGACTATGAGGGTGGCAACAGTTACCCAATTTTATTCCTAAAGGTAGAGATTACGCTCAGGGGTATTTTGGTCATTTTACAGTAAGTGGTATTTTGGGCATTTTGCATTAAGGGGTATTTTGGTCATTTTTCATTAAGGGGTATTTTTGTCCTTTTACATCCAAGGGACAGTATGGTCATCCTACCATCTCTAGACTATGGGGGCAGAGACGGTCATTCAAAATTACCCCCAAAAGAGCAGAGTTCACACTCAAGGGTATTTTGATCGTTTTACACTCAAGGGTGTTTTCGGTCAATTTTGCAACCGAAGGGCAGTATGCCATCCTTAAATCACAGGGGCGCAACAATTATCTAAAATTACCCCGAAAAGCAGAGCTTGTGCTCGGGGGCATTTTGGTCATTCTCAATCCTAGTCTATTCTAGACTTTTTCATAATCTGGGTTAAACATCCTCCATCAAGGCTATCTCAAACCATTTCAACCTAGCTCCCAATGATTTGGGGTTTTAATCGAACAGTTCATAAGCATGTCAACAACATTTTCAAATGAAGATTCTAGGCATAATTGTGCATTTTTTTTTGAAAAAAAATTGATCACAACAAAAGTATTTCATGAAATTTTTACAAGTTATCTTGTATTTCGGAAATTGGAAAAGAAGATCTTTTTCTCTCTCGCAAGGTGAAACCGGTGGTGCGCAATCCTCAAAAAAAGAGAAAAGCATACAAGCCAACATTCATTAGAGCATTTCATCAAACATTTCAAAAGATGGAGGCTTACCTTCTCTTGCCCCTTTGTTCTCGAAATATTACCCGATCTGAGTGTCTACTGGCGCTCCTCGCCGTCCATCCTTGACAATCAGTCCGATTTTGGTATAAAATAGAATTTTGGCAAGAAAAAACCAAGTGGAGTGGGGTTGAAAAGTTTGAAATTTCTTTTTTAAAAAAAAAGAAAAAGAAAAAAAAGAGTAGGAAGACCCCAAAACAAGTGAGAGGAAAATGGGGGAGGAGCACGCCCCATTTTATGTTAAAATCTCAACTGGGCTGTGCGACAGGGTCCGTGTCACCCAAACCTAGTAATAATAATAATAATAAATCAAAAAAAATTGCTTGGCGACACGCCTCGTGTCTCCCAACCTGATAGAAAAAAAAAAAAAGCATTTGCTTGGCGGCACGACTCGTCTGGCCAGGCGACACGATCCGTGTTGCCTAACCTAGTACAAAAAAAAAAAATTTTCTTTGAGGCATTCCTCATGCCATCCGGGTGTCACGGTTCGTGTCGCCCAACTCGTTAATAATAATTAAAAAAAAAAAACTGTTTTGCTTGCCGGCACGCCTCGTGCTACCCAAGCGACGCACCTCGTACCGCACGGGTGACACGGTCCGTGTCGCCCAACTCGTTAATCAAAAAAAAAGAAAAACAAAAAAGTTTCTCCACAATCCCAAGAAATCAATCAGAATGCAAAATAGAATTATGGATAGGTCACAATTTCAGATTTTATTCATCCCTTGAAAATAGCTTCATCACATGCATTCTCACGATCAAATTTGATCCTAAGACCAAACTTTCCACTGTCCCGATGGACTTCAAAAAAGAAAAAAAAGTAAAACTTCTGAAAATAGAATGATCACAAGATCAACTTATGCATGCCCAAAAAAAAAATTTAATAAAGAAAAGAAAATATTTTGGCTATTCATTCTTCAGCTTCGAATCAACATCCTTCTCCTTGAGTTCTGCCATGAAGGCCACCAATTCTACTTCAGCCTCTTCCAAGGTGATGTTAGATGTGTCCTCATTGGATTTGATTTGTTTATTTGAACAAGAGGCACCATCTTCTTGATGAGGCATGAGATCCTGAGCAGGAGCAAAAAACTCGCCACGAAGTCTCGAAGAGCTAGGGCATAGTGAAAGAGGAAAGGCACGTTCCCACTAAGAATCATAGTTCAAAGTGGTTGTGGGCTTATCTTGCTTAACTAACCCCTCGCTAGAAGAGGACTTCTTTCCCTTCCACGACAAACCAGCCTTGACCAGAAGAGTGGAAGAGTATCGTCGATGCGGAAAGATGGAGCGACGATCAATCGCCTCTCTTGTAGAAGTATAATTCTGAGTATGACGAACTGGCGAAGTACCCACTGAGGGAAATACCCCGCTGTGAAGTGCAGCCCCGCCAGAATAAGACATGAATGCCCCAAAGCAGGCAACAAAAGGGATACGTTTTCAAAATCCCTGATCACCCAATCGAATGACACCAACTCATCAAGAATCCTCCAATAATAATTGACATCCCGGGGTCTAGTGGTGTCGTTGACATATGCTAGTTCCAGAGCAGTAGGTACAGCTGTTGTTGATCAAGGAGTACGGACAACAACGACGTGTTCGTAGGCCCAAATCTGCAGAAAATAGGAGTCAAAAGCATCCCAAAAGGTCACAAAATAAAAGTCCAATTGAGACCCTCCCGGATCGAGCCGGGCTTTTTCCAATTAATTCCTGTGACAAAATATGGTTTCCAGAGCCCAAAAAAAAGACAGACAAAAAAAAAGAAAAAAATAGAGTTCCTGGGGCCAAATAAAATAAAATCATGTAAAAAAATATACCTGCAAAATCAGGACACTGCCCTCAATAAATCGGTCACCTCGTGTGACCCTATCGTGAAGATCCCGGTATATGCCCGCCAACACAGTTGGAACAATGGTGTAACTCGCTAGTTCCCAGAAGGCATGGACTAAAGGACTAAGGGAACTACGAACCGTCTTACGACCACTCGAAAAGAGAACAGAGCCCAACAATACAAAAAGAAAATACGGATCTGTTCGGTAGCTTGAGATTGCTCTCGATTTCAGACCAGCAACTCCATATCAACCCACTAACCATGAGAAGTATAAGCAGCCCCCGACAATCGCGCACCCATGATAGAATGGTCGTCCGTGGTAGTGGAGGGTTGATATGTAATTCCGGGCAAGTTCAAGCCAGAAATCCTAACAACTTCCTCCAATGTTGGTGTTATGTCACCTGTAGGAAGAAAGAGAGTGTTTGTCTAATGGTTGAACCTCTTAGCAAGAGCCTCAAGGAGTGGAAAGTTCACATGGCAAGAGGCCATGCTCAATATGCCTATCATCGAAAATGAAGCAAGAAGGGCCATGAGCTCGAGCCACTATCGAGCGGAAAGAAACCAATCTCGGAACCAGGGTCTAATGAGAGGAAAGCCATTGACGCGTCGTGGAACTTCACCCGATCGAAGGCCTTAAGAAATATGAGAGGGAAAACTTCAGGGAAGTACCTAACCCTAGGAAAAATAGGGGAGTTCTCCTTCTCTTTCCGTCGTCAACTCGCTTGAGAGCCTTCCCCTTGCCCTTGGAGACCGTGTTGTCCTTCTTAGGAGCCATGAAAGCCTAAGGATGGGTACAATAAAGCCTGTAAAAACAGAGGGAAGATGATCAAGAAGGAAGAGGATGAAGGTGAGAGGAAAAAAATTGAGTTTGAAAGATGAGAAAAGAATGAGAGAGGGATGCTTTTATAGAAAAAAACAAAAAAACCCGGCCCAAAACGTGTCCTACCCACTTCGGGTTTAGATAACCCTAAAACCAAGAAAAGTCATATAAAAAAAAAAAAAATTGGTTTGCGACACACCCCCTGCCGCCCAGACGACACGCCCTGTGCAGCCTCGGCTACACAACCCTTGCCGCCCACCCACAAAGAAAAAAACTGAAAAAAAAGAGAAGAAATTTTTTTTTAGGTCGGAGACATGCCTAGTGCTGCCCTGGCAACACTCCCCATGTCACCCAGATCAGATTTTGGAATAAACTATTTTCATATGATTTGAAGCACATTGGTTTTGAATATCCTGTCAGACGCTCCTTGGTGGAATGAGCCTAAACTGCCAACCAATTTCAAAAATAAAATAAAACATAAAAAACACAATGCTCATCGGTGGCATGAGCCTAAACTGCCAACCAATTTTCCAAAAAATTTCAAAAAAATTCAAAAAAATAAAAACGCTCCGCGTTGGCATGAGCCTAAACTGCCAACTAATGTTCTAAAATTTCAAAAAATAAAAAATAAAAATAAAAAGAGAGATTACTCCTCGGTGGCATGAGCCTAAACTACTAACCAAAGTCCGATCCAAGGCACAACCACCTTGGTTCAATGGAAAAATGTCAAACTCGTGCTACATGAAAGAGCCGAGACAGGAAAAACCTCAAACTCATGCGACGTTAAAGAGCTGAGAATGGAAAAATGTTGAACTCAACTGACGTTAAAGAGCAGAGACAGGAAAAATGTCAAACTCGTGCGACGTTAAAGAGCCATGACAAGAAAAATGTCAAACTCGTGCGACGTTAAAGAACCAAGATAGGTAATGTCTAGCCCCGTATGGTGTAAAATGTCAGATGTGTTCAGGGCATAACCAACCTATTCTATGTGTTCAAGGCACAACCACCATGTTCAATGTGTTTAGGGCACAACCACTCTGTTCAAACATCTAGCCCTGTATGACGCTAAAGGTGGGGTATATCCAGTTCAAGGTCAAACTCATGCGACTTAAAAGATACGAGACAGGTAACATCAAACCTCGTATGACATAAAATGTTGGATGTGTTCAGGGCACAACCACCCTGTTCAATGTTGTTCAGGGCACAACTACCCTGTTCAATGTGTTCAAGGCACAACCACCTTGTTCAAACGACTATCCCCGTATGACGTAAAATGGTCGAGTGCATGGTCCATCACCGCATGATGCTAAACTACTTAGAGAGCTATGTGGTTGCAAGAGTTAAAACTGCTAACCAACTTTGTTTTTCAAATATCTTTCTCTTTTCAAAATTTTAATTATATGTTCGTGATTTCAAAAACTTTAATTTCTTTGTTAAAATCGTAACTTGTCCCTACTCCAGGTTCTACTTCAAATCTCCCCCTACTTTCAAAATTTCTAAAACATTTTCTAAAACTAATGAGCTTGGACACGCATATATGATGAATACTGCGTTTGCCGTGATTGCCGCGTTGCTGCCTTGTCTGTCACTTCGGATTCGGTCAGACTAGTCTCTTCCTATAGAAACCTATAGACAGCCTTAGGAAACCCTAAGGATATAAAAAAACATGCCAGGGTTAAAAATTAAAATTGTGAACACCCCTAAAGTTAAGTGGCATGGCCAGAAAATCCAACTCGAGTTTCATGCTTGTGTAACTCATCGACATCTCACGTCGAAAAGCCTAGGATGAAAAATGCCCTAAGTGAGTGAACTCGGTGAGCACCATGACTTGGAGGGATTAGTTGGTGTGCCCTTTGACCACGTGATTTCATGACGAAATTTAAAATGTCTGCTCTATCTTTGACGTTCACTTGCCCCTCGAAGGACAGGAAACCCAAAGTGTCTACTTCTTTGCCACTCACCTGTCCCTCGAAGGACAGGGAGTGCTAAAGAGGGGCAACTGTAGACGCCTCATTTTAAATCTGGCAAATTATGAGGGTTCTGGCAAATTATGTGGTTTCTTGAACCCTTAGGAACACAGTTAACCTAGTAAACCCAAATCTATAGGTCACATAGCCTACCTCGTGGTCCGGAACCAGTTGGCCTCCTTAAAACCCTACAGATGCACTATTTTGACCCAGATTTCTGTAAATGCCTTGTTTTAGGAAAAAAAATTATTAAAAGTAATAAAAAATTTGTTTAGACCCTAATTTTCTTTGAGAGCTTCATAAGAGGCTGAGGAACACACCAAAAGTGAAAAATCTCAATTAGAAAAAAGTATGAAATCAACTTTTGATTTTTTTAATTTACTTGGGTGGCACACCCTGTGCCGTCCGGGCGACACGACCCGTGCCGGCCAAATCCGTGACCCTCAAAATGTGCATCTTTGATTGAGGGATTTGTTTGTTATACGTGCATATCCTTCCTAACAAGCTTTGACCCCTATAAGGCCTCTTTTCGTGGTAATTTGGGAGGGGGACGGAGAATATGATTGAGGAGAGAGAGAGACCAAACCCTAAGGAAGAGCAACAGATAGATATTAGAGAGAAAAAACTAGAGAGAGTTATACGAGAAGAAAAAACCTTATAAACTTCTTTAGGAACCCGAGCATCCTGAGATAAAACCTAAGTCTCAGAAAACCTATACTTAGGGCACAACCACCTTAGATCTACCCTTAGGGCACAACCACCCTTCTTCAAATAGAGACTTTCTGGTGAACATCGGACTCAGAGAGACAAAAGAGAACTGGTTCTGATACGGGCAAGCCTCAGAAGGCTCGGGAGTCCCGGGCCATCCGGCCCTGTTCGATATCATTTCTTTCTTTTTTTGTTTTAATTTCATTTTGATCAGCTTATTTTCTTTAAAATTGTATTTTCATTTCTTGGATCTCTGCCACAGATCTGAGAGTAGATCTACTGGGCAGATTTAACCCCACACTTGAATTCAATTTGTCCCACTTTCTTTAAGACTTCATTTCTTGCATTTTCATTAAATTTAAGGTGTCCGATCCGAGAGATCTTCAATACCAGATCTGTTAGATTTTGCATCATAAACATGACTAGGAGGGAAATTTTGGTGTGTGACTGGGTGGAGGAAATTGCGATGTAGGATTGGGAGGGAAATTTTGGTTTGTGATTGGGAGGAGGAAATTTTGGTGCGTGACTGAGAGGAGGTGTGTGATTCATGAAGAGAATTTTGGGGATTAGATAGGAACGAATCTTGGAAACGTAATCTTGGTTGGAGATTTAGTTAGATTTAGATAGAGATGGATTAAGATAGGAGAAAGAAAAGGGATTTAAAAATGGAAAAGATCAAAGATATAGATTGCAAAATAGAGATAGTAGGTAGAAGAGAGAAAATAAGGGGGAGATATAAAACAGGAGAAAGTACGTAAACGAGAGAATTATTTTTGTCATTTTTTTTTCTTAAGTTTATTTAAAAGGAGATATCCTATCTTTGTAAAGATCATATCAGGTATCGAATAGAGTAACACCCATGGGTCATTGCATGCCGCCATTAATAGGATGTTTGAAGCTGAATTTTGATAGAAGTTCGTTTGAATGGAAGTTATTTTTATCTTTGAATGGTTATTATTTTCTCTCTACATCGTTGGCATCCTATCCCTAAGTTCCGTGCTGATATGGAGAGCCCTGAGATCTAAGAAGATATTCTAAGTGAAGTTCATGACATGAATCAGTGCTTGCAACTATTCTATCAAAGAGTTCAGAGAGTCAAAGAAGACCTAGTAGGGCACATTAAAAAAGTAGTAGAACAATGGCTATAAGAATCTTTTCATTTATTGCAATGGGAACTAGAGATACGAGAATCTGAAGAGGTAGATCTCAATAAAAAAGATGATAGCGATGACAACAATGTACAAGAAATTTTGAAAATGGAGAAGAAAATATGTGCGTAAAAATTCAATCATGTGAGTCTAAAGGAGAAATCACGGTGGAGCTTGAGATCTCAGTGTTCTACTTCAAGTTAAGCACAAAGCCTTTGATGAATGTGTCAGAAATTGAAAACAAAATACGACGGAGAATGGTGGGACTTCATCATCAACTTTTGAAAAAACCCCTAAAATATTTGAGTTCGTTAAGCTCGAGGATGACCTTCTCTCAACTTGAAGAGAATGATGCAATTAAAATTGGGGTTGTTATAACTTTTGATTTATTATTCTTTTGTTTGTTTTCTTAAGAAGAGAGATAGGATCAAGTAATGTGGGAGGAGGGTAATTTTGGTCTATGACTCGGAGGGAAATTTTGAGGAGCTAATGTGAGGAGGAAATTTTTATGTGTGACTGTGAGGGAAATTTTGGTGTATGATTTGGGGGAAGAAATTTTGGTGTGCGACTGAGAAGAGGTGTGTCAATTGTGAAGAGAATTTTTGGGATTAGGTCGGAACTAATCTTAGAAAGGTAATCTTGGTAGGAGATTACGTTTGACTTAGATAAAGATCGATTTAGATAGGAGAAAGATAAGGGATTTCGAAATGGCATGGATCAAAGATATACATTGAGAAATAGAGATGGTACGAGGAAGAGAAAAAATAGGGAGGAGAGATAAAATAAGAGAAAGTATGTAAAAGAGAGAATTATCTTCGTCATTTTTTTTCTTAAGTATATTTATTGGGATATATCCCTTCTTTGTAAAAATCATATTAGATATCGATTAGAGTGAGACCGATGGGTCGTTGGATGCCGCCATTGGTAGGAAGTTTGAAGCTGAATTTTGACGAAAGCTCGTTCGACAATATTATAACCTCGGGTTTTGGGGGGATTCTGTGGGACTCGTGTGGTGTGATACAAAAAAATTTTGGGTTTTTTTAATTTTTCATTTTATTATTCTTTTCTTCAATTTCCTAGGAAGAGCGATAAGTACAGTTAAAGTGTGAGGAGGGAAATTTTGGTGCGTCACTGGTAGGGAAATTTTGGTGTGTGATTCCCAGGAGGAAATTTTGGTGCGTGACTAGGAGGAGGTGCATGAGTTATGAGGAGAATTTTGGCGATTAGATAGGAACTATTCTTAGAAAGGTACTCTTGGCAGGCGATTAAGTTAGATTTAGATAGAGTTGGATTAAGATAGCAGAAAGATAAGGGATTTAAATATGGCAAAGATCAAAGATATAGATTGAGAAATAGAGATGGTTTGTGGGAGAGAAAAAAAGTGAGAGTGAAAATAGGTGAAAGTACTTAGAACAGAGAGAGAACTATCTATGTCACTTTTGTTCTTAAGTTTATTTAAAGTGAGATATCTCTTCTTTGTAAAGATCAGATCAGACAATGATCAAAGTAAAAGTACTGATAAAAGTTGATATTGTGAATTGATTTGAATTGAGAAATAATCTAAGAATGAGAGCTGAGAAAAGTTGATCTTATGAAAAGATATGAATTGAGAAAAATTGATATTTTGAAAAGATCTGAATTGAATAAAGTTGACCTTATGAACTCATTTTTACGATGAACCCCCATGCAAACCTAGAGAGAAGGCATAATCTTTTAATATTTTATTTTATTTTTGGTTAGTTATTATTTTATCTATTCATTGTTGGCATCATATCCCTAAGATCCGTGCTGATATGGAGAGCCTTGAGATCTAAGAATATATTTGAAGTGAAGTTAACAACATGAATCAACGGTTGCAGCAATTGGAGCAAAGATCAAAGATACAGACTCAAAGAAGACCTAATAGAGCACATTAACAAAGCAGTCGAAGAATGGCTATAAGATTTATTTCATTTATTGCAATTGGAACTAGAGATACGAGAATTTGAAGAGGTAGATCTCAATATAAAAGATGATCCCGATGACAACAATGTGCAAGAAATACAAGAATCTGAAGAGGTAGATCTCAATGTGAAAAATGATACCAATGACAGCAATGTGCAAGAACTATTGAAAATCAATAATGAAGAAGAAAATATGTGTGATGTAGTATTAAAAATCCAATCCTATGAGTCTAATGGAGAAATCAATATGGAGTCTGAGATCTTAGTGATCTATTTCAAGTTAAGCACAAAGCCATTTATGAATGAGTTAGAAATTGAAGAAAAAATACGACGGAGAATGGTGGGATTGCGTTATCAACTTTTGAGAAAGCCCTTAAAATATTTGAGTTCGTTAAGCTCGAGGTTGAGCTTCTCCCAACCCAGGGAGAATGATACAAATAAAATTGAGGTTATAATAATTTTTATTTCATTATTCTTTTGTTTATTATATGATCAACTAATGTGAGAGGAGGGAAATTTTGGTGTATGACTTGGAGGGAAATTTTGGTGAGTGATTGGGCGAAGGAACTTTTGATGCGTGACTAGGGAGAGAAATTTTGGTGTGTGATTGGGAGGAGAAAAGTTTTGTGCGTGACTCGGACGAGGTGCGTGAGTCGTGAAGGGAATTTTGGGGATTAGAAAGGAACTAATCTTAGAAAGGTAATCTTGGTAGGATATTTAGTTAGATTTGATAGAGATGGATTAATATAGGAGAAAGAAAAGGGAGATAGAAATGACAAAGATCAAAGAGATATATTGCAAAAAAGAGATGGTACGTGGGAGAGAGAAAATAGGGAGGAGAGATAAAATAGGGGAAAATACGTAAATGAGAGAAAATTATCTTTGTCGTTTTTTTCTTAAGTTTATTTAAAGGGAGATATCTGTTCTTTGTAAAGATCATAGCAGATATCGATTAGAGTGAGACCGACGAGTTGTTGCATGCCGCCATTGATAGGAAGTTTGAAGCTGAATTTTAACGGAAGTTCGATCGACAATCTTGGACCCTTGGGTTTGGGAGGGATTCCATGGGATTCATGTGGTGCGAAACAAATAAAATTGGGGTTGTTTTAATTTTTTATTTCATTATCTTTTTGTTTAATTTCCTAGGAAAAGAGATAAGAATAGTGAACATCGGAGGAGGGAAATTTTGGTGTGTGACTAGGAGGGAAATTTTGGTTTGTGATTGGGAGGAGGAAATTTTGGTCCTTGACTAGGAGGTGGTACGCGATTTGAGAAGAGAATTTTTCGGTTTAGATAGGAACTATTCTTAGAAAGGAAATCTTGCTAGGAGATTTAGATAGAGATGGATTGAGATAGGAGATAGATAAGGTATTCAGATATGGCAAAGATCAAAGATATAGAATGAGAAATAGAGATGGTATGCGGGATCAAAAAAAAGTGAGAGAGAAAATACGGAGGAGAGATAAAACAGGTGAAAGTACCTCGAAGAGAGAGAATTATCTTTGTCGTTTATTTTCTTAAGTTTATTTAAAAGGATATTTCTCTTCTTTGTAAGGATCAGATCAGATAATGATCAAAGAATGAGAACTGATAAAAGTTGATTTTGTAAAATGATATGATTTGAGAAATAATCAAAGACTGAGAGTTGCGAAAAGTTAATGTTATGAAAAGATATGAATTGAGAAAATTTGATCTTGTGAAAAGATTTGAATTGAATAAAGTTGACCTTATGAAAAGATCGTTTTTAGGATGGACTCCATTGAAAACCTTGAGAGAAGGCATAATCTTTAAAAAATTTATTTTATTTATATTTTTATTGGTTATTATTTTCTCTCTGCATCGTTGGCATCATGTCCCTAATATCCATGCTGATATGGTGAGCCTTGAGATCTAAGAAGATATTCGAAGTGAAGTTCATGACAAGAATCAGTGGTTGCAACGATTGCATCAAAGAATTGAGAGACTCAACGAAGACCTAGTAGAGAACATTAACAAAGTAGTAGAACAATGGCTATAAGATTTATTTCATTTATTGCAATTAGAACTAGAGATACAAGAATCTGAAGAGGTAGATCTCAATATAAAAGATGATACCAATGAGAGCAATATGCAAGAAATTTTGTAAATCAATTATGAAGAAGAAAATATGTGTGACGCTGTCTTAAAAATTCAATCCGGTGAGTCTATAAGAGAAATCAAGGTGGAGCCTGAGATCTCAGTGTTCTAGTTCAAGTTAAGCTCAAAGCCTTTGATGAATGTGTCAAAAATTGAAGAAAAAATGCGAGGGAGAATGGTGCGACTTTTAAAATATTTGAGTTTGTTAAGCTCGAGGTTGAGCTTCTCTCAACCCTAGGAGAATGATAAAAATAAAATTGGGGTTGTTATATTTTTATTTTGTTATTCTTTTGTTTATTGTTTTAAGAAGAGAGATAGGGTCAAGTAATGTAGGGGGAGGGAAATTTTGGGGAGTTATTGGGAGGAGGAATTTTTGTGCATGACTGGGAGGGAAGTTTTGGTGTATGATCTGGAGGAAGATATTTTGGTGTGCGACTGGGTGGAGGTGTGTGAGTAGTGAAGAGTATTTGGGGGATTAGGTAGGAACTAATCTTAGAAAGGTAATTTTGGCAATTTATTTAAATTTAGATGGAGATGCATTAAAATAGGAGAAAGATAAGGGATTTAAATATGGCAAAAATCAAAGATATAGATTGAGAAAGAAAGATGGTACGTGGGAGAGAGAAAATAGGTAGGAGAGTTTAGAGTTAAAATAGGAGAAAGTATGTAAAATAGGAGAAAGTATGTAAAAGGGAGATCCCTTCCTTATAATGATCATATCCGATATCGATTTTAGTGAGAGTCATTAGATGTTGTCATTGGTAGGAAGTTTGCAACAGATTTTTGATGGAAGCTCATTCGACAGTCTTAGACCTTCAGGTTTTAGGGGGATTTTGTGGGACTCGTGTGGTGTAATACAAATAAAATTGGGGTCGTTTTAGTTTTTTATTTTATTATTCTTTTGATGAATTTCCTAGAAAAAGAGATGAGAACAATTAACGTGGGAGGAGGGAAATTTTGGTGTGTGACAGGGAGGGAAATTATGGTGTGTGATTCTATGGATGAAATTTTGGTGCGTGACATGGAGGAGGTACTCGAGTTGAGAAGAGAATTTTGGGGAATAGATAGGAACTATTCTTAGAAAGATAATCTTGGTAGGAGATTTTGTTAGATTTAGATAGAGATGGATTGAGATAGGAGAAATATAAGGGATTTACGTATGGAAGAGATCAAAGATATAGAATGAGAAATAGAGATCGTATGTGGAGAGAGAAAATGTGAGGGAGAAAATAACGAAGGAGAGGTAAAATAGGTGAAAGTGCTTAGAAGGGAGACATAATTATCTTTGTCACTATTTTTTTCTTAAGTTTATTTAAAGGGAGATATTTCTTCATTGTAAAGATCAGATCAGATAATGATGAAAGAATGAGAACTGATAAAAGTTGATCATGTGAAATGATTTCAATTGATAAATAATCAAAGAATGAGAGTGGAGAAAAGTTGATCTCGTGAAAAGATATGAATTGAGAAAAGTTGATCTTGTGAAAAGAAGTGAATTGAATAAAGTAGACCTAAGATCCGTGTTGATATGGAGAGCCTTGAGATCTAAGAAGATATTCGAAGTGAAATTCATGACAAGAATCAGCGGTTGCAGCGATTGGATCCAAGATTTGAGAGACTCAAAGAAAACCAATAGAGCACATTAACAAAGCTTTAGAACAATGGCTATAATATATATATTTCATTTATTGTAACTGGAACTAGAGAAACGAGAATCTGAAGAGGTAGATCTCAATAAAAAAGATGATACCGATGACATCAATGTGCAAGAAATTTTGAAAATCAATTATGAAGAAGAAAATATGTGTGATGCAGTACTAAACATTCAAAACTATGAGTCTAAAGGAGAAATTAAGGTGGAGCCTGAGATCTCAGTGTTCTACTTTAAGTTAAGCACAAAGCCTTTGGTGAATGTGTCAGAAATTGAAAAAAAAATACGACGGACAATGGTGGGACCTCATCATCAACTTTTGAGAAGCCCCTACAATATTTAAGTCTGTTCAGCCTGAGGTTGAGCTTCTCTCAACCCGGGAAAATGATGCAAATAAAATTGGGGTTATAATTTTAATTTTATTATTATCTTGTTTATTTTACTAAGAGGAGGGATAGGATCATCTAATGTGGGAGGAGGGAAACTTTCGTCAATGACTAGGAGGGAAATTTTTGTGAGTGACTGGGCGGAGGAAATTTTGATGTGTGACTTGGACGGAAGTTTTGGTGTCTGATTGGGTGGAGGAAATTTTGGTGCATGACTGGGAGGAGGTGCATGAGTTGTGAAGAGATATTTGGAGATTAGATAAGAAGTAATCTTAGAAAGGTAATATTGGTGGGAGATTTAGTTAGATTTAGATAGAGATGGATTAAGATAGGAGAAAGATAAGGGATTTTGAAATGACAAAGATCGAAGATATAGATTGCGAAATAGAGATAATACATGGGAAAGAGAAAATAGGGAGGAGAGATAAAATAGGAGAAAGTACGTAAATGAGAGATAATTATCTTTGTCGTTCATTTTTCTTAAGTTTATTTAAAGAGAGATATCCCTTCTTTGTAAAGATCATATCAGATATTGATTAGAGTGAGTCCCATAGGTCATTGCATGCCTCCATTGGAAGGAAGTTTGAAGCATAATTTTGACGGAAGTTCATTCGACAATCTTGGAACCTCGGATTTTTGGGGGATTCCCTGGGATTTATGTTGTGCGATACAAATAACATTGGGGTTGTTTTAAATTTTTATTTTATTACTCTTTTGTTTAATTTCCTAAGAAGAGAGATAAGAACAGTTAACGAGGGAGGAGGAAAATTTTGGTGTCCGACTGGGAGGTGGTGCGCGAGTTGAGAAGAGAATTTTGGGGTTTAGATAAAAACAATTCCTATAAAGGAAATCTTGCCAGGAGATTTAGTAAGATTTAGATAGAGATGAATTGAGATGGGTTGTTATAATTTTTATTTAATTATTCTCATGTTTATTTTCTTAAGAGGAGAGATAGGATCAATTAATGTGGGAGGAGGGAAATTTTGGTGTATGACTAGGAGGGAAATTTTAGTAAGTGACTGGGCGGAGGAAATTTTGAAGAGAGAGAGAATTATCTTTGTCATTTTTTTTTCTTAAGTTTAATTACAGGGAGATATCTCTTCTACGTTAAGATCAGATATGATAATGATCAAAGAATGGGAACTGATAAAGGTTGATCTTGTGAAATGATCTGAATTGAATAGTAATCAAAGAATGAGAGATGAAAAAAGTTGATCTTGTAAAAAGATATGAATTGCGCAAAATTGAAGTTGTGAAAAGATTTGAATTGAATAAAGGTTACCTTATAAAAAAGATCGTTTTTAGGATGGACTCCCTTGCAAACCTTGAGAGAAGGCACAATCTCTTAAAATTTTATTTAATTTTTATTTTTGATTGGTTATTATTTTCTCTCTGCATCGTTGGCATTATATCACTAAGATCCGTGCTGGTATGGAGAGCTTGAGATCTAAGAAGATATTCGAAGTGAAGTTCGTGCCTCAAATCAGCGGTCGCGACAATTGGATCAAAGATTTGAGAGACTCAAAGAAGACCTAGTATAGCACATTAACAAAGCAGTAGAACAATGGCTACAAAATTTATTTCATGTATTGTAATTGTATCTAGAGATACGAAAATCTGAAGAGGTAGATCTCAATATAAAAGATGATATTCAGGACAACAATGTGCAAGAAATTTTTTAAATCAATTAGAAGAAGAAAATATGTGTGATGCAGTATTAAAAATTCAATCCTCTGAGTCTGAAGGAGAAATCAAGGTGGAGCCTGAGATTTCAGTGTTCTACTTCGAGTTAAGCACAAAGCCTTCGATGAATGTGTCAGAAATTGACAAAAAAATATGACGGTGAATGGTGGGCTTTTGAGAAAGCCCCGAAAATATTTGAGTTCGTTAAGCTCGATGTTGAGCTTCTCTCAACCTGGGGAGAATGATGCAAATACAATTGGGTTTGTTATAATTTTTATTTTATTATTCTCTTGTTTATTTTCCTAAGGGGAGAGATATGATCAATTAATGTGGGAGGAGCGAAATTTTGGTGAATCACTATGAGGGAAATTTTTGTGAGTGATTGGGCGGAGGAAATTGTGTTGCGTGACTGGGAGGTTTGGTGTGTGATTGAGAGTACTCGAAATTTTGGCGCACGACTGGGAGGAGGTGCATAAGTCATGAAGAGAATTTTGAGGATTAGAGAGGAACTAATCTTAGAAAGGTAATCCTGGTAGGAGATTTAGTTAGATTTTGATAGAGATGGATTATGATAGGAGAAAGACAAGGGATTTAGAAATGACAAAGATCAAAGATTTAGATTGCGAAATAGAGATAATACGTAGGTGAGAGAAAATATGGAGGAGAGCAAAAATAGGAGAAAGTACGTAAATGAGAAAATTATTTTTGTCGTTTGTTTTTCTTAAGTTTATTTAAAGGGCGATATCATTTATTTGTATTGATCATATCAGATATCAATTAGAGTGAGACCCATGGGTCGTTGCATGCTGCAACTGGTAGGAAGTTTGAAGCTGAATTTTAACGGAAGCTCATTTGACAATCTAGGACCCGCGGGTTTTGGGGGGATTCTATGGGACTCGTGTGGTGCGATACAAATAAAATTGGGGTTGTTTTAATTTTTTCTTTTATATTCTTTTGTTTAATTTCCTAAGAAGAGAGATAAGAACAGTTAACATGGGGGGAGGGAAATTTTGGTGTGTGAAGGGGAGGGAAATTTTGGTTGTGATTGGGAGGAGAAAATTTTGGTCCATGACTGGGATGTGGTGTGCTAGTTGAGAAGAGAATTTTGGGGTTTAGATAGGAACTATTCTTAGAAAGGAAATCATATTAGGAGATTTAGTTAGATTTAGATAGGAATGGACTGAGATAAGAGAAAGATAAGGGATTTCGATATGGCAAAGATCAAATATATAGAATCAGAAATAAAGATGGTATACGGAAGAGAAAAAAAGAAAATAGGGAGGAAAGATAAAATAGGTGAAAGTACTTAGAAGAGAGAGAATTATCTCTGTCATTTTTTTTCTTAAGTTTGTTTATAGGGAGATATCTCTTATTTGTAAAGATCAGATCCGATAATGATCAAAGAATGAGAACTGATAAAAAGTTGATCTCGTGAAATGATTTGAATTATGAAATAATCAAAGAAAGAGAGTTGAGAAAAGTTGATCTTGGAAAAAGATCTGAATAGAGAAAAAATGTTGTTGACAATGATCTGACTTGAATAAAGTTGACCTTTTGAAAAGTTCGTTTTTAGGTTGGACTCTCTTGCAAACCTTGAGAGAAGGCATAATCTCTTAAAATTTTATTTTATTTTTATTTTTGAATGGTTGTTGTTTTCTCTCTGCATCGTATCCCTAAGATATATGCAGATATGGAGATCCTTGAGATATAAGAAGATATTCGAAGTGAATTCAGGATATGGAGATCATTGAGATATAAGAAGATATTCGAAGTGAAGTTCATGACATGAATATGCAGTTGCAGCAATTGGATCAAATATTTGAGAGACTCAAAGAAGACCTAGCAGAACACATTAACGAAGCTGTAAAACAATGGCTATAAGATTTATTTCATTTATTGCAATTGGAACTAGAAATACGCAAAGCTGACGAGGTATATCTCAATATAAGAGATGATACCCATGACAACAATGTGCATGAAATTTTTAAAATCAGTTATGAAGAAAAAAATATGGTTGAAACAATATTAAAAATTCAATCCATTGAGTCTACAGAGGAAATCAAGGTGGAGCCTGAGATATGAGTGTTCTACTTCAAGAAATCCTGTGCACAAAGTGTTTGATGAATGTGTTAGAAATTGACGAAAAAATACGATGGAGAATGGTTGGACTTCATCATCAACTTTTGAGAAAGCCCCTAAAATATTTGAGTCCGTTAAGGTCGAGATTGAGCTTTTCTCAACCCGGGGAGAATGATGCAAATAAAATTGGGGTTGTTATTATTTCTAATTTATTATTCTTTTGGTTATTTTCTTAAGAAGAGAGATAGGATCAAATAAGGTGGGAGGAGGGAAATTTTGGTGTATGACTAGGAGGCAAATTTTGGGGAGTTACAAGAGGTGGAAATTTTGGTGCGTGATTGGGAGGGAAATTTTGGTGTATGATTGGGAGGAAGAAACTTTGGTGTGCGACTGCGAGGATGTGCGTGAGTTGTGAAGAGAATTTTGGGGATTATATAGGAATTAATCTTATAAAGGTAATCTTGATTGGACATTTAGTTAGTTTTAAATGGAGATGCATTAAGATAGGAGAAAGATAAGGGATTTAGGTATGACAAAGATAAAAAATATAGATTGAGAAATAAAGATCGCATGTGTGATAGAGAAAAAGTAAGAGAAAAAAGAGGCATGAGTGATAAAATAGGTGAAAGTACTTAGAAGAGAGAGAATATTATCTTTGTCATTTTTTTTCTTGAGTTTATTTAAAGGGAGATATCTCTTCTTTGTAAAGATCAGATCAAACAATGATCAAAGAATGAGAACTGATAAAAATTGATCTTGTGAAATGATCTGAATAGAGAAATAATCAAAGAATGAGAGTGGAGAAAAGTTGATCTTGTAAAAAGATATGAATTGAGAAAAATTAATCTTGAGAAAAGATCTGAATTGAATAAAGTTGACCTTATAAAAAGATCATTTTTTATATGGACTCCCTTGCAAACCTTGAGAGAAGGCCCAGTCTCTTAAAATTTTATTTAATTTTTATTTTTTATTGGTTATTATTTTCTCTCTGCATCATTTGCACCATATCCATAAGATCCGTGCTGATATGGAGAGCCTTGAGATCCAAGAAGATATTCGAACTGAAGTTCATGACACGAACCAACAGTTGCAGAGATTGGATCTAAGGTTTGAGAGACTCAAAGAAGACCTAGTAGAGCACATTAACAAAGCAGTAGAACAATGGCTATAAGATTTATTTCATTTAATGCCATTGGAACTAGAGATACGAGAATTTGAAGAGGTAGATCTCAATATAAAAGATGATACCGTTGACAACAATGTGCTAGAAATTTTTTAAATCAATTAGAAGAAGAAAATATGTGTGATGCAGTATTAAAAATTCCATCTTGTGAGTCTAAAGGAGAAATCAAGGTGGAGTATGAGATCTTAGTGTTCTACTTCAAGTTAAGCACAAAGACTTCGATGAATGTGTCAGAAATTGAAGAAAAAATACAACGGAGAATGGTGGGACTTCAACATCAACATTGGAGAATGCCCCTAAAATATTTGAGTCCGTTAAGCTCCAGGGTGACCTTCTCTCAACCCAGGGAGAATGATGCAAATAAAATTAAGGTTGTTATAATTTTTATTTTATTATTCTCTAGTTTATTTCTTAAGAGGAGACATAGGATCAATTAATGTGGGAGGAGGGAAAGTTTGGTGAGTGACTGGGGGGAGGAAATTGTGATGCGTGACTGAGAGGGAAGTTTTGGTGTGTGATTGGGAGGAAAAACTTTTGGTGCGCGACTGGGAGGAGGTGTGTGAGTCGTAAAGAAAATTTTGGGGATTAGATAGGAACTAATCTTAGAAAAGTAAACTTCGTAGGGGATTTAGTTAGATTGGGACCGGGATGAATTAAGATAGGGGAACGATAAGGGATTTAGAATTGACCAAGATAAGAGATATAGAATGAGAAATAGATTTCGTATGTGGGAGAGAAACAACGTGAGAGAGAAAATAGGGAGGAGAGAAAAAATAGGTGAAAGTACTTAGAAGAGAGACATAATTATCTTTGTCATTTTCTTTTTTAGGTTTATTTAAAGAGAGATATCTCTTCTTTATAAGGATCAGATCAGATAATGGTCAAAGAATGAGAACTGATAAAAGTTGATAATGTAAAATGATATGAAGTGAGAAATAATCATAGAATGAGATTTGAGAAAAGTTGATCTTGAGAAAAGATATGATTTGATAAAAATTGATCTTGTGAAAAGATTTGAATTGAATAAAGTTGACCTTATAAAATGATCGTTTTTAAGATGAACTCCCTTGCATACCTAGAGAGAAGGCACAATCTCTTAAATTTGATTTAATTTTTATTTTTGATTGGCTATTATTTTCTCTTTGCATCATTGGCATCATATACGTAAGATTCGTGCTGATATGGAGAGCCATGAGATCTAACTAGATATTCAAAGTGAACTTCACGACGCGAATCAGAAGTTGCAGCGATTGGATCAAATATTTGAGAGACTCAAAGAAGACCTAGTAGGGCACATTAACAAAGCTGTAGAACAATGGCTATAAGGTTTATTTCATTTATTACAATTAGAACTAGAGATACGAGAATCTGAAGAGGTAGATCCCAATATATAAGATGATACTGATGACAACAATGTGCAAGAAATTTTTTAAATCAATTAGAAGAAGAAAATATGTGTGATGCAGTAATAAAAATTCAATCATATGAGTCTAAAGGAGAAATAAAGGTGGAGCCTAACATACCAGTGTTCTACTTCAAGCTAAGCACAGTGCCTTTGATGAATGTGTCAGAAAATGAAGAAAAAATACTACGGAGAATGGTGAGACTTCATCATCATCTTTTGAGAAAGCCCCTAAATTATTTGAGTTCGTTAAGCTCTAGGTTGAGCTTCTCTCAACCCGGGGAGAATGATGCAAATAAAATTGGGGTTGTTATAATTTTTATTTTATTATTCTTTTGTTTATTTTTCTGAGAAGAGATAGGATCAATTAATGTGGGAGGAGGGAAATTTTGGTGTATGACTAGGAGGGAAATTTTGATGAGTGACTAAGCAGAGGAAATTGTGATCCGTGATAAGGAGGGAAATTTTGGTATGTGATTAGGAGAAGGAAATTTTGGTGCATGACTGGGAGGAGGTGCGTGAGTCGTGAATAGAATTTTGGGGATTGTACAGGAACTACACTTAGAAATGTAATCTTGGTTGGAGATTTAGTTAGATTTAGACAGAGATGGATTAAGATAGGAGAAAGATAAGGGATTTAGAAATGGTAACGATCAAAGATATAGATTGTGAAATAGAGATAGTACGTAGGAGAGAGAAATTAGGGAAGAGAGATAAAACAAGAGAAAGTACGTAAATGAGAGAGAGTTATTTTTGTCGTTTTTTTCTTAAGATTGTTTGAAAGGATATATCCCTTCTTTGTAAAGATCTTATCAGATATCGATTAGAGTAAGACCCATGTGTAGTTGCATGCTGGCATTAATAGGAAGTTTGAAGCTGAATTTTGATGGAAGTTCGTTTGACAATCTTGGACCCTCGGGTTTTGGGGGGATTCCATGTGACTCGTGTGGTGCGAGGGTACCGATCCTTTTCTTCTCTCTACTCTCTCTCTCTCCATGACACACTCACGAACTCAAGAAGAAATTGAAACTTTATTGATGTTTCTGTGAAATGAACCTAATGTCTTTTACAATTAGGTTTAGCATGTTTATATAGAATTCGGCCCAAACATGGGTGGACGCCCAAAAACTACTTATAATTGAAAATAATTACAATTTAATTGAATAAAAATAAATTCTAAAAATTGGTGCAAAAGGATTGTTTTGCTCCAGCCTAACAATGTGTGGAATTCCATAACAGTCCCTGCTGCTGCTCAAGAACTTGTGCGATCTTTGATGACTAATCTGGGGGTCTGGTGCCAGTTTGATCGAAAGATGAATTTTTTCCTATAGGGCTCGGCATGGTGATCGATTTGACACCAACTTCGAGCCATGAATCATGTTTTTCTGCCATGATCATGAGACTTGAATTTTTGATGAATCTTGAAAATTTCGGATCGATAGTGCACTCAATCCTTGATGTTTTGCTTCCATTTCTTTGCTGAATCACACTGTTCATGTTGTCACTATCACGTTGCAATAAGAGCGGCTCGATTTAGTGTTCGGATAAAGATTTTGTAGTCTTGAGTTTTTGGCCGGAATCATGAAATCCAGCGGCCAAAATTTACAGTAGATTTGATGCTTCCATGTGTGAAATCCAGCCATTCATCATACATGGGATTCAGATTGAAGGTAGCCACGGACCTTACTCACATAATAAAATTGGTTTCATGTCCATCGGGTACACAAGCACCATGATTTGGACACTCGAGTGAGGCGTGCTGCTGCTGAATTTTGTGCAATTTTCTTCACGGATCAACAACTATTATCTAGTTTTCTCCTTCTTCGAGCATCATCATGAGACATACCACATATCGAAACGTTCGTCTTGATGAGATGAACAGGCTTACAAAATTTGAAAATGATCTGACTAGGAATGAGTGAGATATAGGCCCCGAAAGTCACTGCCTGTTACTATAAAAACAACCACTTTTAATGGTTTTTTGGTGCTGGGTGGCCACACGGGAATAGTGTGCGGCCTACCCCCTTTTGGTATTTTAGGGGGTCCATTTTAAGGTGTTAGAGGCCAATTTTTTCAAAATTGTTTCTTTGTGTTCACTGCCTTAAACATATCTCATCGCGATAAAACTTGGCTGGTAGTCTTTTGGAGTACTTATGAAGATCTTGACCAATTTTAGGGCCATTCTAAGGCTGTCAAAATTTCCATTGTTTGTTAGGTTTTATTGACCTACTTCCTCTTTATTCCGCATCAGGGACCACGGTGCCGAAAAATGCTTTCAAACACTTGCAAGTACTTGTTTGTACTTGAGTGTTTTTCTTGTGCAATACTATTGTAACTCGCACGAACTTGTTTATACTTGAGGTTTTAAATCGGAGATTTTTTATTCTTTTTTCTTCACCCGTGACACCCTTTCAGGTTTTTACCACGTCCATTTTTTTTTATTCTTTTGTTTTTTCTTTGTGATACCATTTCAGGTTTTCACCATGCTTTTGAACCCGTTACGGGTAGTATTTTTTGAGATACATCGCATTAATGGGGTATTTGAGTTCATACTCCTCCTAATTTTTGATCTTGTAAGAATTTCTTGTGTGCACTAGGGTAACCACGAATGGCCCCTCTCAATTAAGTTTGAACTTGCCTAAAGGGTGTCGATTTGTAAGAGTGTGGAAGATTTTCTTGAGTACCAAGTCCCTTACTTGAATTGTCGATTAGTTAAATGCCTCGATCTCACCCTCCAGATCCTTTGGGGATCAGGTGGCACGCATATCGGGTTTTGAGGGAAGACCCGAGACTTTTTTGAGATCACTCTCTCGAGAACTTCATTTGAGAACGGGGGGTGGTGTTACCAACCGGTGAGAGAGGAATTTAAGGTGGGTTCGGGACTTACTCGAGCTGGCTCGCATGGGCGTCCTCTTAAATCACAAAGAAAACCCCTCAGTAATAAAACTGGTTCAGAATTGCCTCTGTTGGCTTGTATTCTTTTATTTTCTGCAATCACACGAATATATGACAAGTGTTATAAGATAGGTAGGTCAAACCTCAACCTTTCCCTCTTTGATGAACGTACACAAACATACGCATTCAAAAAGAAAAATAAGAGAAGAAAGATGGGGGAGAGAAGAGTTCGATTGAGTAGGAGGATCAGAGCGGTGGCTAAGCTAGTGAAAACTTTTCTTGACGTGGTAGCAAAATGGGCTCCGTAACTAAGACCGACTCACAGGATTACTACTAAACATCATTACCAATACCGACTAGCTAGGAACGATGGTAAGTCTATATTGGTAATAAAGCTGGCCAAGTAATCTTGGCACAACAACACTATGACAAGACGACATGACTACCATGAGAAGCTAAGCTCATTCCCTCTTAGTCTAATGAAGGAATTACATAATGAAGGTTATGAGGAAAGAATAAAAATGAAATAAGAGAAGAAGGGAACATAAGGGAGGAGTGAGAAGAAAGGAAGAGAAGAGCATGAAAGGCGAGAGAATAAAAAAGAGAGAGAGACAAAGGAAGACACAGTCGATGCTAGGCATTACCTATAATGTTAGAAGGAAGAGAGAGAAAATGCAGTCGGTGCTAGGCTACACCGACTGTGTTATACAGAGGAGAAGAGAGAGAAGACATAGTCGGTGCTAGGCTTCGTCGACTGTTACAAAGAGGAGAAGAAAGAGAAGATGTAGTCTACGTTAAGCTTCACCAACTGTTTCAAAAGAAGAGAGAGAAAATGCAGTTGGTGTTAGGCTTCACTGACTGTGTCAAAAGAAGAAGGAGAAATCCAGCCGGTGCTAGACTTCACCGACTGTGTCAGAAGAGAAGAGAAGGAGAGAACCAACCGGCGCTAGGCTTGCGTCGGTTGTGATGAGAGAGAAGCAAGAGAGAGACTGAGCCGATGATAAGCTTCACCAAGTGCAACAGACGATAGAGACAGAAAAATCCTGCCTGCACTAGTTATCGTCTACTGTGACAGAAGAGAGGAGAGAGAAATCCAACTGGTGCTAGGCTTCGTTGACTGTGGCAGAAGAGAGAAGAGAGAAATTCAGCCGGCACTAGGCTTCATCGACTCTGATAAAAGAGATAGAAGAGAAGAGGAATCCAGTCGGCACTAGACTTCGCCGACTGTGATAGAAGAGAATAGATCAATTCAGCCGGTGTTAGGCTTTGCTAACTGTGACAGAAGAGAGGAAATGGAAATCTAGCTGACGTTAGGCTTCACGGACTTTGACAGAAGAGATGAGAGAGAAATTCAGCTAGTGTTAGGCTTCACTGAATGCATCAGAGAGGGGAGAGAAATAGATAGCGATGAGAAGAAGAGAAATAGAGATAGAGACGAGAAGAGGGGAGGAGAGAGAAAGTTACCAGTTCGAAGGGTACCGACACTTTTCTTCTCTCTCCTCTCTCTCCCTTTATGACGTACCCACAAGCTTAAACGAAAATCAGAATTTTATTGATTGATCCAAGAAGAATGAATCCATCTTTTTTTACAACGAGGCATTGCCTGTTTATATTGAATTGGGCTAAAATGTTGTGTACGCCTAAAAACTACCTAGAATTGAAGATAATTTCAATTTAAATGAATTTAAAGAAATTATAAAAATGGGTGAAAAAGGACTGTTTTACCCCTGCCTAACAATGTGTGGAATTCCAAAACAGTCCCTGCTGCTACTTGAGAACTTGTGTGAGATTCCTTGGCTGGCCGGGGGTCGTTCTGATGCCTGTTTGACCAAAAGATTATTGTTTTCTTGTAGGGCTCGACATGGCGATCATTTTGATACCAACTTCGAGCCATGAATCATGCTTTTGAGCCATGATCATAAGACTTGAATCTTGGATGAATCTTGAAAACTTTGGATTGATTGTGTGCTCGTTCCTTGATGTTTCTTCGTCACAATCACATTGTAATGAACATAACTTGATTTCATATCCGATGAAGATTTTTTCGTCTTGAGTTTTTGGCCGAAATCTTGAAATTTGGCCGTCGGAATTTACAACATCGTTGACACCTTTGTGTATGAAATCCAACCGTTCATTGTAGGCGAGGTTTGGACCAAAGATAGCCTCGGACCTCACGCACATAATGCAATTGGTTTCGTGTCAATAGGCTATGCGAGCGTCGTGATCTGGCTACTCGAACGAGGTGTGCTGCTGCTGAATTTTCTGCAACTCCCTTCATGAATCAACGACTTTCATTTAGATTTTCTCTCTATTCAGGCATCGTCACGGGGCATACCATATATCGAATTGTTCGTCTTCATGAGACGAACATGCTCACCAAATTTAGGAACAATCCGATTAGGAATGAGTGAAATATAGGCCCCAAAATTGACTACCTGTGACTGTAAAAAGAGCCACCTTTAATGGTGTTTTAGTACAGGGTGGCCACACGGGAATAGTGTGCACCCTACTTCATTTTGGTATTTTACCTATAACTTTTTCTTGCAGTGCCCGATTAAGCCGAAACTTAACCCATAGTGGTTTTCGACCATTCAGATCTAATGGCAGTGGTCTCACAGCTGTTTGATGCACCAAAAGTATGGATCTAGTTACAGGGTCCATTTCAGGGTGCGAGAGACCGATTTCGTTGAAATAGTTTCTTTGTGTTCAATACCTTAGACATGTCTGGTAGTGATGAAACTTGATCGGTGGTCTTTTGAGGTGTTGATGAAGATTTTGGCCAATTTTGGGGCAATTATGAGACTGTCAAAATTTCCACTATTTTGTACACTTCATTAACCTGTTTCATACTTATTCGTAATCAGGGACCAAGGTGCTGAAAAATAAGTTCAAACAGCTTGCCCCGCTGAATGTTGTTGTTCAAGAGAAGCGAGAAGGACAATCATTCGGAAAATTTCCTTCGGCTTTTACTTTTTTTCTTCCTAGCCACATGACCACGTGAACGTCGAGGAGATTCACGTAATAGTGTAACCAGGATGCTCTAACGTAGGGATACATTGTTCACGGCTCCATTCATGGAGATTCACCCTCATGTGGACTGTTGGTGATTCTGAAGCTAAGGATTTTGGACGAACCGCGTCAGTCAAAATCAGGCCCGTTTGGCAATTGAGTGTCATGACGAAGGGCATTGTTCCCATTTGGTCTGGGTTCGTTTGTTTGCTTTTGGTTGGCACTGTTTACTGCTACACCAGCTTTGGTTTTGACAATCAGAGTACCACTGTAGGTCTCGTGTACCTAGTCCAGTCTAGGGCAAGTTTATTAGCCTATCCCAAAGGTCTGGTCATGCCGGATAGGCGAGTTGAAGTCACTAGCAGGTTTCGCCCTGGCTTTATCAGTTTCTTACCTTTGTAGTGTTTATTTCTAGAGTGTGTTTGTGACCTAATGGGAATAATGTTCCTCCTCATGTGACTTGTCTTGCCATCTTGGTGAGTCTTCTGTCTTTCGAGCCCTCTTGCAACTAGACTCAGGCTGTCGAAATCTTTTCCCTGAAGCTCATATTTTTGGAGTCCTGGCATTGTGTTACTTGGGACTTTCTTCTTTTGAGTGAGGGTTGAAGCCATCTATTGAGGCGAGCACTGCATCAACCTTTTTATTGGTCCAAGCGTCTTTCTTAGATTTTCTCTTGAACTTGGGAAGTGACGCCGTAGAGAAGGTTTTCATCAACTTCTTTTTATTTTGGGGCTCTTTTACCCTTAACCTTTTGGCTATGTTCACCCTTTTCATCCATTTTTACTTAGGATGCCCTTTCAGGTTTTCACCGTGCCCGTTTTTAATTCATCAAACTCTTTTACTCATGGTTTCATGACCATGCCCGTCCGTCATTTTACTCATAGCATTCCTTTGTTAAGGTATACACAATGCCCGTTATTTCATCAATTTTTTTTTGTGAAGGCGTGTTTAAGATCATACCTCCGAGACCTGTGTAAAACTGTTTAATGTTATGCAGCCTGGACGTGCACTATGGTTTAAGGTCATATAGCTGGACTGTGAAGGTAATGGATCGCAGTCTGTGGAGGCCATGGAGTGAGTATGGTGGTGGTTTGACTCACTTGAGGAATTGGCATTAGGCTACCTATGAAAGATGAATGATGTAGGAAATGTGAGTGGACGATGGAGACCTACCAACTTACAACAAATATAAGGGGCAAGATTATTCGTCATTTTGTGAGCACGGGTGAGACTCACCAGGGAATGAGGTATGGTGATGAAGTGAATGGACATACTAGGGAGGTAATGTTGGCACACGCACACTAACATGTAGGTTAGGAAATGCGTGCGTTAAAGTTCACATAAAGGCATGTGCGCATACGTGGGGGAAAGTTTAATGGTCACACTTTCAGGACCTGTGCAAAGTAGTTTTTCGTCATGCAACCAGGACGTGCACTATGGTTTAAGGTCGTACAGATGGACCGTGGTTATGAAGTTTAAAGTCATGTAACTAGGACCGTACATTTTAAGGTTATGGAACTAGACCTCTGCTACAGTTTAAGGTCATATAGTTTGGACCACGCAATTTTGGGGTCATGCAACTTGACCAGGGCTGCGTAGTTTAGGGTTATGTAGGACGGACCGAGGCCGTGCTGTTTGGGGTCGTGTAGCACAGACCGAGGATCTGCAGTTTAGGGTCGTACAAAACGGATCGAGGTTGTGTAGTTTAGGGTCGTGGAGAACGGACCGTGCAGTTTAAGGTAGTGCAACTAGACCTCCGCTACATTTGAAGGTCATATAGTATGGACCATGCAGTTTTGGGATCGTGCAACTTGACCAGGGTTGTACAGTTTAGGGGCATGCAGCATGCACCGAGGCTGTGCAGTTTAGGGTCATGCAGCACGAACCGAGGCTGTACAGTTTAGGGTCGTGCAGCACAGACTGTGCAGTTTCAGGTCGTGCAACTAGACCTCTGCTACAGTTTAAAGTCGTATAGTTTCGACCAAAGCTGTGCAGTTTAGGGTCGTGCAGCACGGACCGTGGTTGGGTCGCCATGTAGGTGGAGCTCCATGGGGAATAGGTTTATGGATGGCAATCCGGCTCCTTAAGGATAAAATAGCTTGGTATGAAACAGACCCACCAGGAATTGTAGAGGTAAGAATGACCCCTAACTACACTGGGGATAATGGGCTGCAGTATGGTATGACTCCTATGGCGATAAGGGATAGCTCCTGACTCCATTGGGGATGATAGGTCATGGTTTGGGTGAAACGACCTCGGTGCAAGTCTACTGGGGATGACAAGCCACGACTTTGGTGCAACGACCTGGGTGCAACTCCATTGGGGATGAGAAGACACGGCTCGGGTACTACTCCACTAGCGATAAGAAGACATGGCCTAGGTACTACTCCACTGAGGATAGTGGTAGGACACACAAGGCTTCAGCATCGAGTAGGTGACAATAAGCTGCTTGAAATATAGCCGGCGTCAGGTGTAGCGATTATGGTTTCTTGCGAGTGTTCAACCGGCACTAAGTTTGCTAAAACACAACTGGTGCTCGGTTTTTAATAACTCAGCTGGCGCTGTGAACGACCCGCGATATCCTTTGAACACAACCAGTGCTAAGTTAACCAGTGCTAGGGTCATTTGGAAACACACCCGGCAACAAGTCAACCGACGCTAGAGTTGTTTGGAAACACACCCAGTGCCACGTCAACCGGCACTAGGGTTGTTTGGAAACACACCCGACGCCAAGTCAATCGGTGCTAGGGTTGTTTGGAAATACACCCGGCGCCAGGCATGGATCGGTGAGAGTTACCTCGGGCCTCAAGTCAAAGCCCGACCTGGCTCATCATCGCTTGGCTTCCCTTGGATGTGACTGGGATTCTCAGCTTGTCAGGGGCATTTGAGTGTAGTATGGTCTTTATAAAATCCCATTTTCTTCAATTTTCACCAAGGGTAAAAAAAATTTGAAGAAAAAAGTTTCTTAACAGTGAGGAGAAGGTGCTCGGTTGAAATTCTGGCAAGCAGTGGGACTCCTGCAAAATTTTTACAGGGAAGGTTTTTGGGCAAACAGTGGGATTTCCGACGGTTTTGCAAGGAAGGCCTTCGGCGAGTAGACTTTCCCAATAATTTGGTGAAGTTGCAAGGAAAGGAGAGTTCTCTAGGGAGTTTTCCAGGAAACAGAAGAGGTTTCGACTGCACTTTTTTTTTTTTTAGAAGAGGCGGGAAGTGGAACACTGAGCATTTTTGCACGTCTTCAGAGTTTTTCAAGGGGTTTCTCGGGGGTTGAGGTAACTTTCTGACATTGTTAGTGGTGTTGCAGAGGTTGCCGAGGACTTAGGGAAAGTTTGCAGAAGTTTTTGGTGTGCTTCTGATGACATCCAGGTGAAAAATGCAGGCGGGAATGTTTTTCAGTCAGTTTCCAACTGTGTAGGAGAAGTTACGGTGGGAGACGAACGATCACAAGAGGTGGATCATCGTGGAAGGTGTATGGCCATAGGAGGTGAACCGTCGCAGGGAAGGTGGACAATTACTGGAGGTAAACCATCGCAGGGAAGATGTGTGGTTGCCTTTGGAAATCATGCGACCATTAAGGAGGTGTGAAAACTAAGGTTTTGAAAATGAGGAGTCTCGGGAAGCAAACAGTCGCGACAGGGCCGGTGCTAAGACAACAGGCATTGATGGCTTGAAGTGCTAACACAACCTGCAAAACCTCAAGAAAGGCAGTTGGAGCAAGGGGTTTGGAGCACAACCGGCGCTCGCCTTTGGAGAACACAGCCGACTCTAGCTTCAGTCGGTGCTCATCAGTACATGTGGCTTATCATGATGCGGAGAGTGATGATCGCTTGTGGCAATAAGTTACATGGGGAATTTGTGGCGCTCGGCGATGAGCTACATACGATGATGCTCATGGGCAGGCAAAAGGTGGTGAATGATGGTAAGGCATGGCTTGTGACACCTGTTGGGGGCGAAGTCCTCCAGCACAACAGTGAGGTCCATGTTGTTTACTGGAAGGGCATCCACTGTGGACAAGATATGCTTTCCATCATAGGTCATTTCCTTGCCAAGGCAGCCCGCTTTGTATGTTTGATACACATGTGGAATGAATCTTACATCGTATACTTGATATATACATCAGTTGAGATATCTGGCTCGTATGTTTGATATACACATCGGATGGACTGAGGCTAAACTTCTTGGAGTGGCTTCGCTCCATCTTTTGGGATGTAACCATCCTCTTACTCGTCAGATGAATTAAAGCTAACTCTCCAAATGGTTTCACTTCTTCTTCATGAAGAGGACCTTTCTTTAGTGGGTTAGCTTCTTCCTCATGGGGCAGACATTTATTTTGGCCTATCGTCCTCTTATCCTCAGATGCAAGAGTGAAACTACAAGTTTTGTTTCGAAACTGTCCTCTTATCCTCAGATGCAAGAAATTTGTAACTTTCCTAATAATGAGCTTCTTTTAGCTTGTAACTTGTAACTGGTTTTTTACTGCAATAAAAAGAGTTAGAATATTTGTTGGATTGTCTCGTTAAGTCTCTTTTTCTTGAATGTGGGCATTATGGACAATACTTCTTTAAGTATCATCCATTGATAGGGGCATTGCTTCCCCTCCTTCAGGATGTGCCAGTATGTAGGCTCCGTTGGCCAAGATCTTTTTGACTATAAAGGGACCTTCCCACTTAGTCTCAAACTTCCCTTTACGCCGGCCATGCATAACAACAAGCCTCTTGAAATCTAGGACTTGATCACCATGAGTGAATGTGCGGACTTTGACAGACTTGTCAAAAGCCTTTTTCATTCTCCCTTAGTTGAGTTCAGGCTCTGCTGAGCCTCTAACCTCTTTCCATCGAGTGCATCCAATTATTGGTATTGGAGCTTGACTCTTTCATCTTCGATTAATCCTTGGTGAATAGTGACTCGTAGTGAAGGGATTTGTATTTCGAGAGGTAAAACTGCTTCACCCTCATAGACCAGAGAATAAGGAGGGGAAAGCAGTAGCATTTCGAGTGATAGTACAATAAGCCCATAGTGCTTAGGGAAGCTTCTCATGCCAGTTCTTCCTTGTGTTTGATACTAACTTTCGTAAAATGTAAGTCTTATGGAATGCCTCAGCTAATCCATTTACCCGAGGGTGGTACATAGTTGAGTACGTCCAGTCGAAATCGAACTGGTTAACTAAGCGATCGATGTGGTGACTCTTAAATTGAGGGCCGTTGTCAGATATAATCTGGTCGGGCACTCCGAAGCGATATATGATATGATGTCGAACGAAGTGGGCCACTATTGCCCTAAGAACTTGCTTAAGGGGGATTGCTTTAGCCCACTTAGAGAAATAAAATGTTACAGCTAGGATAAAAACATGGCCCATTGCGGAAGGAGGATCAATAGGCCCTACGATGTCCATACCCCATTGTGAGAAGGGCCATAATGCAACCGTAGGGGGTAAGGGCTCTAGAGGTTGGTGAACCAGGCTGGAGTGTATTTGGCATACTTGGCACTTTTTATCGTAGCTTAAGGAATCTGAAATCATGAAAGGCCAATAGTATCCCAAGCTGCGTATTCATTCATAGAGCTTAGGACTGGACTGGTGCAGCCCACAAATGCCTGAGTGGACTTCTTCTAACACTTTATTTGCCTCTTGGATGTCGATACATCTCAGAAGAATGTCGTCAAATGACTGTCTAAAGAGAACATCATCCTCGAGGAGGGTAAACTTGGTGGACATTTGACGTATAATGTTATGTTAGGCATGATCTTCCGGGAGCCTACCATGTTTTAGGAAACTAGAAATTGGGCCTCTCCAATCTTCGACTGGCTCAATTTCTGCACATATTAGGTCAAAGAATTGTGGTCCTTGATTTTGACCCTTAGCTCCTTGACTTTGTGCTATATCTTGTTCGATCTTGATTACTTCTTTGACCCATAGAAGTGCTCCAAATGGATAAGGAGGAACTTCGGGGAAGATATTTCTCTCGTCATCTGCATCGATTTTAGTTCTCAGCTCGATGTGTCTCCATTCCGCCACCCAAACAAGCATGGGTCCAGATGATGACAACTTAATTGTAGTGCCGAGTTTCGCAAGTGCATCAGCCTGCGAATTTAACCTCCCTGGGGATGTGACTCAGGGATACATCTTCGAATTGGGCCATATACGATTTTGTAGTGTCGTGATAAGGCTTGAGGGTGTCTTTTCTTACATCATAAATCCCTTTGAGCTGTCGAATAACCACCATAGATCTTGTGCTGCTTCAAGTCGAGATCGAAAGCTATCTCAAGTCTGATTATAAGGGCCTGATATTCTGCTTCGTTATGAGAATCGGCTTGAGCGAGAGAGAAAGAAAGTGGCAGTATTCCTCCAGTAGGAGTCCAAAATATGACTCTGGTGCCTCCTCGTTCTAATTGGAAGGTTCCGTCGAAGTATAATTCCCACACAAGAGCAAGGTCGACATAGAATACTTCTTCATCAGGGAGGTCGCTTGATAAAGGAGATTCGGCCGGTACGAGGTGTTCTGCTAGCAAGTCAGCCAAGGCCTTGCCCTTGATGGCCTTTTATGGGACATATGTGACGTCAAACTCCATCAGCAATAATGCCCACTTGGCAAGGCGTCCTGACAAATATGGGCATGTCATGTGAAATTTTACCGGATCAGCCTTTGATATAAGTTTCACTTCATGACCAAGCAAGTAATGGCGGAGTTTTTGTACTGCGAAGATCAAAGCTAGACACATTTTCTCAATAGGGGGATAGTTCCTCTCGCCTCCTTGCATCCTTTGGTTGAAGTAATATAACGCAGTCACTTTTCCCTCTTCATTGTTTTGTGCCAAGAATGCTCCGAGTGACTCATCTAGAGCAGTCATATACAGAATGAGGGAAGCATTGGAGGGTTGAGCAAATAATGCTTGATGTCGTCAAGGCCTATTTGACATGCTTCATCCCAGATGAATGGGGTATCTTTCTTTACTAGATGTGCATAAGGGTTTAGAACGACCTGAGAGGTTCGAGATGAACCTGCGAATGTATGCCTGTTG
>NW_006500144.1:4307785-4333917 GCF_000471905.2 Amborella trichopoda | reverse complement strand
AAATAAGGCATTGGTCATTTATGAAAATTAGGCATCAGGGTCTAAAAAATAAAAAAAATTTTAACGGCAATCTTGCTTAAAAAAAAAAAATTAATTAATTTTTGAGGCATTTCTCATTTTTGGAAACAAAATTTGCATTGTAAAAAAAAAACATCACTTTTACTACAAAATTTTCTTTTTGTAAGTCATTTTGTTTTCACAAAAAAAAAAAAAAAATTAGAAAAAGAGAGAATCTTCACTTAATCTTCACTTAAAAAAAAAAATTGTCAAAAAAAATCTCTTTCATTTCTTTGTTTGAATGTATTTTTCATCACCTTGGTCCCTGGTAGGAAGCAGGTCAATAAAGCCTACAAAACAGTGGAAATTCTCGACAGTCTCAGAATAACCCAAGAGCTGGTCAAGATCTTTATTAGCACTTCAAAAGACCACCTGCCAAGTTTCATCGCGATCAGACATTGTCTAAAGCAAAGAACACAAAGAAGAATGTCGTCAAACGACTGTATGAAGAGAGCATCTCCTTCAAGGAGGGTATACTTGGTAGACATTCGATGTATGCTGTTGCGTTTGACCCGATCTTCCAGAAGTCTGTCATGTTTTGAAACTGGTGATGGGCTCTCTCCAATCTTCTACCTGCTCAATTTCCACACAAATTGGGTCAAAGAATCCTGGTTCTTGATTTCGACCCTTAGCTCCTTGACTTTGTACTATTCCTTGTTCAATCTTGATTACTTCTTTGGCTGATAGAAGTGCTCTAAATGGATAAGTAGGGCACTCAGGGAAGATATTTCTCTCGTCATTCGCATCGACCTCGATTCTTAGTTTGATGTGTCTCCACTCTGCCAACCTAACAAGTGTGGGTCCTGATGAGGATAACTGAATTGTAGCGCCGAGTTTTGCAAGTGCGTCAGTCAGCGAGTTTAGCCTCCTGGGGATGTGACTCAGGGATATGTCGTCAAACTGAGTCATATATGATTTTGCAGTATCGTGATAGGTCTTGAGAGTGTCTTCTCTCACATCATAGATCCCTTTGAGCTATAGGATAACCAACTCAAAGTTGCTATAAATCTTGAGATGTTCCAACTCGAGGTAGAAGGCTATCTCCAGCCCAATTATAAGGGCCAAATATTATGCCTCATTATGAGACCGGCTTGAATGAGAGAGAAAGAAAGTGGCAGTATTCCTCCTCTTGGAGTCAGGATTACTACATCGGCGCCTCCTCGATCTGATTAGAAGGCTCCATCGAAGTAGAATTCCCACACAAGAGCAAGGTCAGTACATAATACTTCTTCATCAGGGAGGTCGCTTGATAAAGGAGATTCTGTCGGTACGTATTGTGCTGCTAGAAAGTTAGCCAAGGCGTGGCCCTTGGTGGCCTTCTGTGGGACATACGTGATGTCGAACTCCTTCAGCAATAATGCCCACTTAGCAAGGCGTCCCGACAAGAATGGGCACGTCATGAGAAACTTTACAAGATCTGCTTTTGATATAAGTTTAACTTCATGACCAAGTAAGTAATGCTGAAGTTTTTGTACTGCGAAGATCAGGGCCAAGCACATCTTTTCAATAGGGGGATAATTCTTCTCAACACCTTGCATCCTGCGGCTGAGGTAATATAACACGATCTCTTTTCCCTCTCCATTATTTTGTGCCAACAATGCTCTGAGTGACTCATCTAAAGCAGTCACATATAGAATGAGGGGTTTTCCTAATACTGATGTAGAGAGAATTGGAGGGTTGAGTAAATAATGCTTGATGTCATCAACGGCTGCCTGACATCCTTCATCCCAGATGAATGGGGTATCTTTCTTTAGCAAGTGTGTAAACGGTTTACAGCAACCTAAGAGGTTCGAGATGAACCTGCGAATGTATGCCAGTTGCCTTTAGAGGGAGTGCAGTTCTCGAAGTGTGGTCGGTGACGACATTTCTTGGATTGCCTTAATCTTGACTGGCTCAACTTCAAGCCCTCGATGTCTGACGATGAACGCCAAGAATTTTCCCGAACGCATGCCAAAAGTGCACTTTAGCGGGTTCATTTTTAGTTGATGAAGATGCAAATGCTTAAATACCTTTTCATGGTCTCTCATGTGAGCATGCTTCTCTTCGGATTTTACCACCATGTCATCTACATAACACTCCACCTCTTTGTGCATGTCTTTGAAAATGGTCGTCATTGCTCTTTAGTATGTGTCGTCAGCATTCTTTAAACCAAAAGACGTCATTGTGTAACAAAAGACCCCTTTTGGAGTTAAGAATGCAGTGGCATCTTCATCTTTGAGCACTATCCTTATTGATTATACCCGGAGTATTCGTCCATGAAGGAAAAGATTTAACAGTGAGCTGTAGAGTTGATGACCATCTCGGTGAATGGCAACGGGAAGTCATCCTTGGGACATGCAGTATTCAAATCGTGAAAGTCAATACACACCCTCATTTGACCATTCTTCTTCTTGACCGGAATGACATTTGCCAGCCATTTCGAGTACTTGACTTCGCGAATGAAACCTGCTTGTCTGAGTTTGGTTATCTTGGCGTCAATCTGTATTTCAAGGTCAGGCCTGAACCTTCTTGATTTCTATTTGATAGCTTTGACAGTTGGATCAATGCCGAGACGGTGAACAACGACCTGAGGGTCTAAACAAAGCATCTTATGGTAATGCTAAGCAAAGACATCTTGGTTTGCTCTCAAGAAGGTTGTGAAATCTTCTTTCTTTTCTGGAGACATATTCGCTGAAATGAAAGTGGGTCTGGGGTCCGCTTCATCTCTAAGATTTATTTCTTTGAGTTCGTCAGCTGTGGCCTGACCACATTCTTCCTATTCTTCTAGGGCTTCTTGCAAATTTTCCTCATGGTTCTCAGAGGCCTTTTCATCAACCTCAAGTGCAAAGACCCATGATCCTGACATTTCTGCCTTCGATAGAGGTCTAAAGTGGATTATAATTTCTGCACCTTCCTTAGATTGAGGAATGGAAGGGTCTTCGGTGAATAGAGATTGTTTCTCGTATCGCAGGAGTTAGACTTGGGGATTACAAGGAATTTAAGATTCAACGATCGTAGCGCAAGAACTGTGCCAATGCGAATCACATAGTATTCGAGCGGCTATCTACAGTGTTTGGCCTGCACTGGCTGCTACTTCACAAACTTGTATCATGTGGCAAGCCTCCTGAGAGTAGAAACTTTGCCCCCTTGACTCTCTCAGTCTCTGCTCAAAGTTAGGCTGACCACTAGGGTTTCTTCAGCTTTGACTTCTTGTACTTCTTCGAAGAAGGTGACTCTGTCTTGGCTTTAGCTGCTAGGGCATTAACAACTATTAGAAATCCTGCTGGCTATGCCAGGGTTTTTCTCAATCGTTTCCATTGCATCTTGCTTATATTGATTCCTTCGAATTCTCGATCGAGAGCATCGAAGTCTGGGCATATCAAGGTTGTATATATAGGGGACATAGAAGAGGAAGAATGCAAAGCAGGAAAAGAACGAGGAGAAAGGTTAGAAGGTGGGGGACTTGTAAGGTCGTTCCCCTCATCAGACCAATCTGGGTAGCTTTTTACGTCATCACTAGGATCGTCCGGGTGCTGAATGGGAGATGGACATCTTCTTGACAGGATGAAGAAAGAAGAAGGTTAGTGCCAGGGGTGAAGTCCAATAAAGTTGGCAGTGGAAGAAGGGGCTTGAGAAATGTTTGCTCGACTATAAGTTGAGCGGTCTTGTTTCTTCGACGAGTATCCCTTGGTGCTCGTCTCTTTCTTGTTTCATGAGGTGATGTTTGATTCATCTCGCTAGGATGGCAAACAGCTCTAGCTTGGAGAACTGCTTCTCACCTTAAGGACTTGAGTTTGCTTTGGCCATGGTAGACTATCCATGGCTGGGGAATCGAGGGTTCTGCAGAATTTGAGTCATTGATAGGAAGGTCCTGCTTTGGGAGATCTCCATGTCCCGAAGGAGAAGTGACTTGGGGATCACTTACGGGGAGATTGTAAAACTCCATACATTCTCGCTTTTTCTTGGCGAACATATCAAGAAACTTGTGCATTTTGACAAGTAATGGATTCTTATCTGATGGTACTGGCACCAACAATCTTCAGTCCCCTTAGCAAGGTGACGGGGTTGCCTTTCCTGCTTCAGTGTGATTATACCTTCATGAACCATTATAATGAAGAAGGCGTAAAGGATACCTGACATTTCATCTTCCTTTTGGATAGTTATGGCATGGGAGGTCTCCTCTGCCCCAAAGGCCTTCTTTAAGTCTTAAAGATTTATCTGACCCTTCTAAATCAAGGTCGCGATAATATCCTTCAGCGTGTTGCAATCATCTGTGAATGATTTATCCTCCTATGGTAAGGAAAATAATTCTCTTGAGTGTCAAGGCCAGGTTTCTCAGGGAACTTGGTTTTTGGAGGATGGATCATATTTTGCTCCAATAATAACCGGAACAGCACAGGGACCCAATCCTTCTCGAAGGGATAGACCTTGTTCATCTGCTTGGTGAAATAATCGCCCCGATCAAGGTTGGCTGGTGGTGGTACCTAATTGTAAGACTGTTGTTGCTTGCCAGCCTGGGGTGTTACCCTTGCTGTGCTGACCCCTTTAAAGAGGTCCAAAGTTTGGGAGGGAGCCTTCTTTGAATCAGTGACCATGACGGCTGCACTGATTCCTGCTTTCTGTTGGCTGCCCCGTGTGTTATTCTGAAAGTTACCATTGCCCCAGTTGTTTGCTGAACTTGTAGATGGTTGTCGTGTCCCATCATGGTGGCGTGATAAAATTTCTATGTGAACTGATTCAAAGATCAACTCCGACATGGAGGTCAAATTAGAGGCCTCGACATGTAGAGCGATCTCGGGACGCATGTTCCGCCTGTAAGTTTGGACTGCTTCCTTCTCAGGCATATGATTAGGATGCTGAGAAGCCAAGTTTCTCCATCTTGATAAGAACTGATCCACGGGCTCATCGGGGTCTTGAGTTAGCGTGAGAAATTCTATGGTTTGAAAGTCTCTCTCGATCTCCTAGAAGCGTTGATAGAACAAATTCTCCATCTTCTCCCATGTGTGGACTGAGTTTGGTGGAAGTTGGGCATATTATTGAAATGCTGGGCCATCGAGGGTCTCAATGAACTGTCAGAGAAGAAATCCCCTGTCAGATGTTGTTTCTTGACATGTTGCTTGGAAGTGGGCAATATGCTGGTTTGAGGATGTGGTTCCAGTGAATAAGGAAACTTCCCTTGTTTATAATCTAAGGGAAATGGGACTCGATCAATATAGGAGGGGTATGGCCTTTGATAAGGCATGGCACCCTGTATCCCTGGGATTTGTCTGTTCTTTAGGCTATGGGTTACCATAGCATCAATATCTGTCTGAGAGACTGAATGAGGGACGAAATTGTTATATGAGGTAGAGGGAGGTGGCTACCGTGGGGGTGCACCATCAGAGTGAAGGGAATTGACCTCATGGTTAGCCGACTAGTGTGCGACATCGATACGATCGATCTTTTCCATCATCACGCTCACCATATCCTCAAACTTGTTCATGTGCTCTTCCTACGCATCACCGGGCTTGCTTACAACCATTACGCTGACCATTTCTCTATGGAGGTCAACGTTAGTGGTGACTGACGGCTTGAGAACTTGACGGGTCATATATGGTAAGTCAGTCAGCAGGGGGCAACCGTGCCCTGACTGAACTCGACTCATGTATGCCGATCACGTTTGGATCGGTTCTCGACGGTCTTGGGACTGTGGTTGCTGAGTGGTTGTGTCTTCTTCTATGACAGTGACTACAACACAGGGCTCATGGAGCTCTTCTTCAAGCTTCATCATCTGAAGCGGCTCATTGAGCTCTTCTTTAGGTTGTTTTAACTGTCTTAGTCACCTTCCTAGTCAAAATTTATGGACCTCTATCGCGTTTAGCTTTGAGGTTTTGATGGACCTCATGCCACAACTACGATCTAGGTCGCAGCTGGTCGACTCTTCTTGCATAGGAGAGACTTGTCTCCATCTGGTGCAGTAATGTATGAGGGCCAGGAACGTGAGTCATCTTGGGCCGGGGAGGATGAAGGACTCGATCTTCCATCAGGTCAATGCCCAGAGCTCTCTTATGAGCTCCAAAGACACACCCAAAGTGATGGGGCTGGTTCAGAATGGTACTCTTTGAGAAAACCTTCGAGTGTCAAGGCTGAAGGTGCTTGCTCGATGAAGAAGGAGTGGGCAAGAGCAGGATTAAATCATGAGAAGGTTGGAGTCTTGGGCGAGGGGATGTCTGTGATGGCGACGCGTATGTGCCCCTTGAAGAAGGATTACGAGTGACCTAGGGGTCAGCTCGGGCTCATGCAAGTGATTTGTCCTTAAGAAGCCAAGAACTATAAGCAGGTATTCGTAAAAAAACAAGTGTAGGCCTGCCCCTTGTAGGGTGCGCTTGTGTGTGCAAAGTACGAGGATGAGAAGGTCGTCTCCTGTGTACTCGGGTTGGCGTAATGATGACGTCGCCCTGAGCAGTGAGATGCATGTGATCAGTGTGCACGGGACTTGACCTTGGAAGGTTCGATTCTAAACACCGACTGGAGGTAACAGAAGGGTTGCCCCGAGGTGTGACTCGAGTGGGTGACCCACGTGCCTTGTGGTGTGTGTGAGGGATGGAGACCGTGGGGTTTCTGCCTTGATGTGTTAAGCCTCTAGGGATACAGACCGGTGGTGCAGGAATGTAGGGGTAGCCTTATGGTGACCCAAAGAAGCAATGTCAACCTACTTGCCTTTTGCAGAAAGGGACTGGGCAGCCTTTCGACGTACCTCAAGAACACGATCGGCAAGTGATTTGCCAGTGGCTGGATACATGCTGTGTGGGGCAACAAAAGTGCTGTCGATGCAGGGAACCTTGGTGGAATTTTAACTAGAGTGAGGAGATGGGGAGTGAGGGATTTTTAGGGCTCGCCTCACACCGGTCTAGGTTAAAACTAGGGAGCTAGATAAGGGGTCTTTGCACAAGAGAATGGTTGGGAACGAAGTCGAAGGTACTTGTTCCCTAGGGACACTCTCAAATGTAGGGACAAGAAAATCCTCGATCTGGATAAATGGGTTACAGAACCCGCAAGCCATAATAAAATGTGAAAAGATAATGAAAGCAGATAATGAAGAAACTAGCCAAACAAGAACGATCTGACTAAGGGGTAGTAAGTCCCTGGTGGAGTCGTCTAGCAGGTTAGGTGCCTCGATCTCTCCCTTCAAACCCTATGGTGATCGAGCGGCATGCATATCGATTTTCGAGGGAAGACCTAGGATGTTTTTGAGATCGCTCTGTCGAGAACCTCATTCGAGAACGGGGGCAGGTGTTACTAACCAGTGAGAGAGGAATTTAAGGTGGGTTCAGGACTTTCTTGGGCTGGCTCGCTTCGGTGCCTTCTTAGATTACAAAGAAAGCCCCCCAGTAATAAAACTGGTTTGGAATCGCCACCCTTTGCTTATATTCTTCTATTTTCTGCAATCACACACATATATGGCAAAGGTTATAAGATAGGTGGGTCAGACCTCACCCTTTCCTTCTTTGATGAACGTACACAAGCATGCGCATTCAAAAAGAAAAATAAGAGAAGAAATACAGGGGGTAGAAGAATTCAACTAAGTAGAAGGATCGAAGTGGTGGCTAAGCCTATGAATAATTGGCTTTACGTGGTAGCAAAACGGGCTCGATAACTAAGACCGACTCACAGGATTACTATTAAACGTCATTATTAATACCGACTAGCTAGGCACGATGGTCAATCTGTCGTGGCAATAAAGCGGGCAAAGTAATCCTGACACAACAACATTATGACTAAACGACAGGACTACCATGAGAGGGTAACCTCAATCCCTCTTAGTCAAATGAAGGAATAACATAATGAAGGTTACGAGGAAAGAATTAAACATGAAATAAGGGAAGAAGCGAGGAGGGAGAAGAATGGAAGAGAAGAGTACGAAAGGCGAGAGAATAAAAGAGAGAGAGAGAGAAGGAAGACGCAGTCGACGCTAGGCATTGCCGACTGTGTTAGAAGGAAGAGAGAAAACGCAGTCGATGCTAGGCTTCACCAACTGTGTTATATAGAGGAGAAGAGAGAGAAGATGCAGTCAGTGCCAGGCTTCACCGACTGTGATATACAGAGGAGAAGAGAGAGAAGACAAAATTGACGTTAGGCTTCGCGACTGTTTCAGAAGAAGAGAGAGAAAATGCAATCAGTGTTAGGATTCACCGACTGTGTCAAAAGAAGATAGAGAAATCAAGTCAGTGTCAGGATTCACCGCTTATTTCATAAGAGAAGAGAAGGAGAGAACTAGCCGGCGCTAGGCTTGCATTGATTGTGATGGGAGAGAAGCAAGATTGAGAGATCGAGCCGGTGCTAGGCTTCGTCAACTGCAACAAAAGAGAGAGAAAAATCTAGTTGACGCTAGGCTTCATCGACTGTGATAGGATAGAGGAGAGAGAAATCCAATGGGTGCTAAACTTTGTCGACTGTGATAGAAGAGAGGAAAGAGAAATCCAGACGGTGCTAAGCTTTACCGATTGTGACGGAAGAGAAGAGAGAGAAATCCAACCGACACTAGGCTTTGCCGACTGTGATAGAAGAGAAGAGAGAAATCCAGTCGACACTAGCCTTTGCTGATTGTGACAGAAGAGAAGAGAGAGTAATCTAGCTAGCGTTAGGCTTCGTCGACTATGACGAAAGAGAGGAGAGAGAAATCCAGCCGGCGCTAGTCTTTACCGACAGTGACAGAAGAGACGAGAGAGAAATCCAACCGGTCCTAGGCTTCGTTGACTACATTAGAAGAGGGGAGAGAAAGAGATAGAGATGAGAAGAAAAGAGATAGAGATAGTGAAGAGAAAAGGGGAGGAGAGAGAAAGTTACGTGCCCTAAAGGTATTTGATCTCTCTCCTCTCTCTCTCTCCAATATGTACCCACAAGCTTAAAAAAAAATCAGAATTTTAATGATTGATCGAAGAAGAATGAATCCATCCTTTTTACAATTAGGCATTGCTTGTTTATATAGAATTAGGCTAAAACGTGGGTGTATGCTCAAAAACTACCTAGAATTGAAGACAATTACAATTTAAAAAAATTCTAAAAATGGGTGCAAAAGGACTGTTTTTCCCCTGCCTAGCAATGTGTGGCATTTCAGAACAGTCCCGTTTGCTGCCCCAGAACTTGTGTGACCTTCCTTGGTTGACCCGGTGTCGTTCTGATGCCCATTTAATCGTAAGATTATTATTTTCTTGTGGGACTCGACATGACGATCATTTTGATACCAACTTCGAGCCATGAATCGTGCTTTTCAGCCATGATCATGAGACTTGAATCTTTGATGAATCTTTAAAACTTCGGATCGATTGTGTGCTTGTTACATGATTTTTCTTCGTGACTTCTTCGCTGAATCACATGGAGCATGCCGTCACGATCACATTGCAACGAATGTAACTTGATTTCGTATCCGGATGAAGATTATGTCGACTTGAGATTTTTGTCGGAATCAAGAAATCCAGCAGCCTGAATTTACAGCAGCTTTGACACCTTCGTGTGTGAAATCCAACCGTTCATCGTACATGAAGTTCAAACCAGAGATAGCCTCCGACCTCACGCACATAATGCAATTGGTTTCGTGTCGATCGGGTATGCAAGCATCGTGATCTGCCTACTCGAACGAGGCATGCTGCTGCTGAATTTTTGTGACTTCCTTCACAAATCAGCGACTTTCATTTACTTTTTCTATCTGCTTGGGCGTCGTCACAGGGCGTACCATACATCGAATTGCTAGTCTGAATGAGACGAACACGCTCACCAAATTTGGGATCGATCCGACTTGGAACGAGTGAGTTATAGGTTCCATAAGTGACTACCCCTGATTATAAAAACAACCACCTTTAATGGGGTTTTAGTGCAGGGTGGCCACACAAAAATAGTGTGCAGCTTACCCCTTTTTGGTATTTTACCCATAACTTTATCTTGAAGTGCCCGATTAAGCCGAAACTTGACCCATATGGGTTTTCAACCGTGCTGGATCTAATGGTGATGGTCTCACAGCTGTTTGAAGCACCAAATGTATGGCTCTAGTTACAGGGTCCATTTCAGGGTGTTAGAGACCGATTTCGTTGAAATTGTTTCTTTGAGTTCATTGCCTTAGACATGCCTGATCATGATGAAACATGGCAGGTAGTCTTTTGAAGTGCTGATAAAGATCTTGAAAAATTCTAGGGCAATTCTGACGCTATCGAAATTTCCACTGTTTCATAAGCTTTATTGATCTACTTCCTACTTATTCCTAATCAGGGACCAAGGTGCTAAAAAATACGTTCAAGCATCGAGATACAAATTTTCTTTGGCATGCCCTCTTTATTATACACTGGTAAGTAATGATATTTTGTATTGCTCGTAGTCCTCTTTCATTCAAAGTAATGAGGGCAGCGATTTGTGCTTCGATCTTTTGTTCCTCGTCTGAATTTTTGTGAATAAGCACTTGGAGAGACGGTATCTCAACTTCAATGGGTATGACTATGTGGGGAATCCAATTTTATGAACTTGGACATTCACGATAGTAGAGAGGAAGAAGCTCACACCCGACGCTAAGGAAGAAGGCTATTCTGGGATGTGTGTTTTAAGTGTATTGTATGATTGATGCTTGTAAGGTGTCACTCTGTGAGTATTACCGGACCTTATTTACAGACTAATATCGATCGTCAACTGATAGTGGCTGAACTGATGAAATTGGTTAAAGTTGAATAACATAACCTGTGTTTGTGTGTGTCAACGTGTTAATTTTGGCTGGTGTGCATGACACTATGTGTGAAATGTGAAGCATGGACTATAAGATGATGAAGATAAGACTGTAGATAGTTGGATGAGACAGTAGTGGATGTGTGGGTGTCCTCGCCCGATTGTTGGATTTCATATCTATGATTTTTGAGACAAAATCCTTTTTAAGGGAAGGATGATGTAAGGACTCGAATTTTTTGAACCTAGACACTCACAGCAATAAGGACGAGGAAGCCCACGCCAGGCACTAAGGAAGAAGGCTATCGTTGTGCGTGAAAAGGGGCCTAGTGTCATCTGCAAAAGGAGTTTAGCGGCGGCTGTGAAGAGAGAGAAAGAGCTAGCACTGATTGTGAAGAGAGAGAGTCAGCGCCGACTGTGAAGAGAGAGCGATAGCGTCAACTGTGGAGTGATGGGGTAACTTAGTGCGTAAACTAGTATCTCCGCACTCGAATGGAAGTATCGCCGTGAGCATAAGAGGTAGTGCCACGAAGTGCATCGTCGTGTGGAGCATCGTCATGTCTAGCCTCGTCGTGAGGAGCATCATTGTGTGGAACATCGCCGTGTGGAGTCTTGCAGTGTGGAGCATCACCTTTTGGAGTAACACCGCTAAGGCTAACACCGAGCGTGAAGAAGAGGGAGTATCGTCGAGCTCATAAGGGAGTATTGTGGCATGCGTAAGAGGCTATCACCACGCTAGTTGAGGCAGGGGTTGATGAGTGCATGGCTGTGCATGGGAGGTGTATAGTAGTCTAGGGAGTTTCTTCTCTCTCATGTTTTCTCTCTCCCCCTGTGTTCCAAGTGGCAAAGGATTGCTGTACCCACAATGATGCTTGTCCCCCATGCTTGTCCTTCTTTCTCTCCTCTTGCATACCACTTGTTAATTGTGATGCCTCTTGTCCCATGCTACCACCACTTGTCCATAGCATGTTGCCACCATATGTGATTATTTATACACCCCACCACCCATGAAATGAGGTTTCTAGCTGTCTCACATGTTCACCTCTCCTCCCTTTGTCATTTGACCTCTCCAAGCTTTGTCCCTTAAGCTTGGACCTTAGCCTTTGGAGCTGGGTAGTCAAGGTGAAGTTGGAGGAAGACTTTGGAGTTTCATTTGCTGCAGGTAAGTGGATCTAGCTTCCATGTTCCTACTTTTGTTTGATGCATGCTGTTTAGATGATCAAAGTGTGAAGTCCAAGCATGAATACTGATGTGATGGTAAATATGTGTGTGAATGTATGACATTGAGATCTGGCTGGAATGTGCTCTATATTTTCCAGAACTTACTCTTCTTCATGTGATAAGCAGAGTATTGAAAAAATCTAGGATGGTTAGGAAATTTGGTGTGAAAGAACCCTTGTGAATCTATTTTAACATGGAAAAAACCTTTTTATAATCTCTATTTTAGTTTGGATGTTATTAGTTATTTTCTGAAGTATGCCAAAACCGTTAAATGGAATTCTAGGGAATTTACATACTGTTGTGATGAACTTTTGACTAAGAAAATAACATCCAATTAGATTCAAATCACCACCATTTGAAATGTCTATGAGTCTACTTTGAGTTCAGTGTTTATTACTCGCTGAAATTCTTTATAGTTTGGAAGATATGGCTCGTTTTATGCATGTATGTCACTATTAACAGACTATAATAATTTCCAGAAATGTTACTTCTGTTGTACTGAGAGTTTGAATAAGAAATTGAAGCCCAAATGATACAAAATCTCTGCTATTGGAAATATTTCTGAGTCTATTTTAATGTTCATGTTTACATATTGCTTTGATTCTGTATTTATGTAAAGTTACACTTCGAATAATGCTAGTAGATCACTGTAGTCAGTTTTGATAAAAACATAGAACTGAAATCTTTGATGTACCAACCATACAAGGTCCGTTTTCCTTCAAACCATTGCCATTTGAAAAATGTTTGAGTAAGCTTGAGATCACATGTTAGCACTTTTCAAAATTCTCGCTAATTTGAGAATTGTATGATTAATTATAGTAATATGTCATTGTGGACAACTTTTATAAAATTCAGAATTTATGCCTATGTCATCACAGATTTTGACTGAAAAAAGGGGTTCATATTCTTCCAAACCATGTCCATTTGAACGGTTCATAACTAAAATTAAATTCACATGTTGATTACTTTTTGGAATTTCTTCATGATTGTGAGTTATGAAGTAAAGTTTAAAGACAAGTCACTGCCTTCACTGCACAGCAGATTTCAAATAAAACGTCTTCATTATTTTGAATTTTAGAGGGACCAAATAAGGTCCAATTGTTTTCAAACTACCAATATCTAAAAGATAGGTTTATCTAGTGTAAAATTAGTTTTGGAGCCGTCTTAAAATTACAAACGATTCAAAAGTTATGACCATATTTACAACCAGATATCACAGCTTGAAATTGCAGCTGTAACAAGGTTATTCGATGATATTAGCATTGTTGTTCTATGATATGAAGACTATTATTCTATGATATGGACAACGTTATTCTATGAATTTCATACTGTTAAAATGTGATGTGCCACTACCAAAATGTGATATTGCTGCTATCATGATAAGATACTGATATCGTCCTAATGATGGAACCGTGTTGGTTATGTGTTATGTGAATGGGTACCTACTGTGTGAATAATGGTACCGTACTGCTTATGTGTTCGGTGAATGGGTACCTACTATGTGAATGATGGTATTGTGCTGCTTATGTGTTATGTGAATGGGTTCCTATTGTGTGAATGATGGTATCGTGCTGCTTATGTGTTATGTGAATGGGTACCTACTGTGTGAATGATGGTACCGTGCTTCTTATGTGTTATGTGAATGGGTACCTACAGTGTGAATGATGGTACCATGCTACTTATGAGTTATGTGAATGGGTACCGACTAGGTGAATGATGGTACCCTCTGTTTATGTGTTATGTGAATGGGTACCTACTGTGTGATTATGGAACCATGCTACTTATGTATTATGTAAATGGGTACCTATTGTGTGAATGATGGTACATTGTTGCTTATGTGTTAAGTGAGTGGGTATCTATTGTGTGAATGATGGTATCGTACTACTTATGTGTTATGTGAATGGGTACCTACTGTGTGAATGATGTACCGTGCTCCTTATGTATTATGTGAATGGATACTTACTGTGTGATGTACTGCTTACGTGTTATGTTAATGGGTACTTACTATGTGAATGATGGTACCATGCTACTTATGTGTTACGTGAATGGGTACCTACTGTGTGAATGATGGTATCGTGTTGTTTATGTGTTATGTGAATGGGTACCAACTATGTGAATGATGGTACCATACTGCTTATGTGTTATATGCATGAGTACTTGTTGTGTGAATGATGGTACCGTACTGCTTATGTGCTATGTGAATGGGTACCTACTATGTGAATGATGGTGTTGTGCTGCTTATGTGCTATGTGAATTGGTATCTACTGTGTGAATGATGGTACCGTGCTGCTTATATGTTATGTGAATGGGTACCTACTGTGTTAATGGTACCGTGTTGCTTGTGTGTTATGTGAATGGGTACCTATTGTGTGAATGATGATACGTGCTACTTATGTGTTATGTGAATGGATACCTACTGTGTGAATGATGGTATCGTGCTGCTTATGTGTTATGTGAATGGGTACCTACTGTGTGAATGATGGTACTGTGCTGCTTATGTGATATGTGAATGGGCACCTACTGTGTGAATGATGATGCTGGCAGCTAAGATGTTTGTCTAACTCCCCATGATAGGACAGGAGTTAGGATGTGAATGTGATTATTTAGGAGTGTTGCGCCCTCTAGATCTATATGGCTACTACGTAATGGGTCACCCTTTGGTTGTTGAATATTTTGACACTGTGACTGTAATGTGATTACTTGAGATGTGAGATTGACCTGAGATATATAATTACCTGAGTTATGTGACAGATCTGTGATAAGTGTTTGGCCTGTTGAATAGGGCTAGAGAGTGGGTTGTGTGTGACGATTTGGTTATGCTCTCTTGTTTATGTGGATCTGTTGAAATCTGATAGATTGCTTGTACATATGATATCTTACAACTTATATTGTGCCTGCTCTACCATGAAAAGCATCATTTTATAATTGTGACATAATTGTGATGCACAACTCCTGTTTTATGAGTGTGGCTTAGAACCTTGATTTGTGATGTGTGATAATATAAATAGGCAGGGAAGCATGGTATTGTGATCTACTTACTGGGCTTTTTAGATCATTCCTTTGCTTTCATCCTTGTAGATTAGCGGCTGCAGGTCGAAGACAGGAGGGCGGTGATTGTCTTTGGTGGACTGAAGTTCCATGCTAGATTAGAAGATCTTCTTGTTTTTGTAAGTGTCAGTTGGTCGTGGTCCATACTGTGCTGTTTGTGAAGCTTTGAAATTTTGTTAATAGGCTTTGGGCCTTGGATGAATTGTAATATTCTGGATATTGTAGTTATGACTTTTGGAGAAGGAATATGGATATGAATAGTTTTAATTTACCCATCTTTTGTTGTTGTTTCTTATGGGAACTGTGCTTACTCTCGTGGTTGCTTTGATTCCGCAATTATGACACATGTTGATGCCACTCCCACCTGAGTGACATATGTGACCTCCAGTCGTGATTCTACACTCTGTCACCCTCTCATTTAAGACGATAGGGGTCAAGGGGTGGGGTCGTGACACACTGCTTCTATGCCATACACTAATGCGTATGGGTCATGCCGGTAGGAGTCTTCTCAGTAGTCCGGTAGGCCCATAGCATGTCGTTTAGCCTTTTGAGAAGTCCTTTGTTTGTAGCCTCTACCTGTCCGTTTCCTTGAGGGTAGTAAGGTGTGGAGAATTTTTGCGTTATCCCGACATTTTTGCATTCCTTAGTGAGTTTTTCATTTTGAAATTGGATCCATTGTCAGTAATGATTGACTCAAGAACACGAATCTCAATACAATCTTGTTCTGTATGAAATATACATCATGATGTCCCTCAATTTTGACAAATGATGCGGCCTCTACCCATTTGGTGAAGTACTCTATAGCCGTTAATATAAAACAATAGCCATTTGAGGCTTTCGGTGAGATCATTCTGATGATATCAAAACCCCAAATGGCAAAGGGCCATATGGGCGGTGTTGAGTTGAGTGGTACGGACAGGGCATGGATGAGGTCTCCATAAAGTTGACATTTGGGACACCTCTTAATGAACTTCCAACAATCTTTGGCCATGGTGGTCTAGTAATAGCTTTGGCACCTGATTTTCTATGTTAAGGCGGCTGCCCTAGAATGACCTCCATCATTATGCAACTCTGTCAGTACTTGATCAATTTCTGGCTGATCGAGACACCGTAGAATGATGTCATTTAAGGATTTCTTGAACAAGAGATCACCTTTTACTAAGAATCTCATAGAAAACCTTCGAAGGGCTTCTTTATCCTTTTTGTTGGGTCCTTTGGGGTATAAACCATCTTTTAGCAGGGACAGAACATCTTGGAACCATGGTTTGCCCTTAACTAGCGCATTTGAAGCCATGAGAGACATTTCCCCATCATTCTCATTTTCTTGTTCTATTTCTTTTTCGATCCTTGTTGGGGTAGAATCATGTTTGTTCCTGATGTAGAATTGCAACGTGTTGATTTTTGAAAAAAAATCAACCATTGAAGCAAGTGCAAGGGTGTCGGCGAACCGATTATTTTCCCTAGTTACATGCTAAAAGGTAACTTTCTTAAAATATGAGATCATCTTTTCCACCTTTTTTGGACAGTGTTTGAGTTTTTCTTCTTTCATCTTCCAAATCCATTAATCTTGGTTTATAACAAAATAAGAAGTCACCAATCATTCGAATTGACTGGAATTTCATTCTCATAGCATTCTCGAGCTCGGCTATCAAGACTTCATATTCAACAATGTTATTGATACATGGGAAATTCAATCTGATGGTTGTTGGCATTAAAATATTCTCGGGTGAGCATAGTACAACTCTTATACCTGACCCGTATTCGTTCCTTGGACCGTCGAAGTATAGCTCCCAAATTGAGTCCTAAATTGTGAAGAGGTCCGTGTTGACGTGAGTATTATCTGGCAGTGCGTGTTCAGCCAAGTGGTCAACAATGGCTTGTCCTTTGATTGATTTTTGAGTAACATATTCGATCTCGAACTCGCTCAATAACATTCTCCACTTCTCCAAATGTCTGTTAAGGACTGGTCTTCCTAATAGGCACTTGAGTGGGTAAATTTTTTAGAAGAGATTGACTATATGAGATAAGACATAGTGTCTTAACTTCTGCATAGTCCACACAAGTGGTAAGCAATGCTTCTCCACGTCCGTGTATCTTGTCTTATAGTCAACCATGGTTTTGCTGATGTAGTGTATCATATGTTCATTTCCATTGTCACCATATGGTCCTAACATTGCCCCCATGGTCTTGTCTTTCACAAATATGTGTAGGAATAAGGGTTTATCTGGACTAGGAGGACCAAGGATGGGAAGTATGGTGAGGTACACCTTGATTTGGTTGAATGATTTTTGGCATTCATTATCCAATATGAATGGGGTATTCTTCTTAAGGAGCCTATTGAAAGGCACACACTTGTACGTCAGTTGTGAAATAAAACCCCTTATGATGTTCTAGGGAGGGGGCATTTCAGTGATGGCCTGTATTTTAGACGGGTCCACCTCAATGCCCCTTTAGCTTATTATAAAGCCCAGTAATTTTCCGGATTCAACTCCAAAGGCACATTTCTATGGATTGAGTTTGAGTTGATGTTTTCGGAGTCTTTCGCAAATGGTTCCTAAGTTAGTGAGATGATCAGACCTAGCCATTGAGTTGACCAGGATGTCGTCGACATAGCCTTCCATGTTGGTGTGCATTAGATTATGGAAAATGCTGGCCATTGCCGTTTGATAAGTTGCCCCTACATTTTTTAGGCCAAATGGCATGACACAGTAGTAGTAAGTTCCCCATTATGTTATGAATGAATTCTTGGTTTGGTCTTCTTCTGCCATGAGGATCTGGTTGTAACCCAAGAAGCCGTCCATGAATGACCACATCTCGTGCCCACAGTGTTTTCGACCAAGGTATCTATCTTTGGTAACGGGAAATTTTCTTTGGGACATGCCTTGTTGAGGTCTCTATAGTCGGCGCACACTCGGACCCCCCCATCTGTCTTAGGTATGACAACTATGTTGGCCAACCATTCTATGTAATTGACGAGGGTAATGAACTTTGCCTTGAGTAGTTTCTCGATTTCTTCTTTGATTTTGAGCTCAGGGTGGGTCTTTTGACGTCGAAGTTTCTGCCTTACAGGCTTTGCTCCTTCATTGAATATTAGGTGATGTTGCACCAATGTGGGTTCTAACCTTGGCATATCGTCATTTGACCAGGTGAAGACATTACGATATTCCTTGAGAAAGGAATTCATATTTTCCTGCTCCTTAGGAGATAGTGAAGTTCCAATCTTGGTTAACCTTTGGTCCTTCTTAGTTCCTTCGTTTACACCGATCATCTCTTCGATGTTAGCCATTAGGTCACCATCCAACCTCTTCTTGAATTGCTCAATATGGGAAGTGAGTTCCTCAAGTTGAGGGATTTCTTTAGACTCTTGACTCTTTTGATCTTTGTCTTGGTCGTCCAATTCATCATCTTGAGTATTTTGCATCGTTATTGAGCTATCTTGAGAGTTCACCGTTTTTGAAAATTCTTTTTCTTTTTTATCAGTCTTATCATGTTTTGAATTTTCCATGGTTTATGAAATAATATAAGAGGTGTCCCTTATGCTACTTGTGAGAGATATGTTGGGGACTGGACGCGCAGGGTGGTTAGGTGGCAACCCTGCCCCTATCCATTTTTCTGACACCAGGACTTGAAGGTGCTGCTGGTATGCTTCCAGTGATTCTCAAGATAGAGGAATGATCGACCAATTTCATTCTTGGGTTTGCATCAGTGGATGAGCATGATGGGCTGTGTTAGAGCCAATTGTGCATACCTTTAAATCCAGGTCAGCAAAAAGGTCTTCAATCCCTAGTTCCTATGTGTGTTGAGGTGCGGAAGAGGAATTACTAACCATTGGGGAATCAAGGATTACCTTTGGCCATTTTGAAGGTCAGGCATGAAGAGGATCGAGGCTTTGAATGCTTTCAGATACAAAGCCTGGATAGCTTGAAGGCTTCATCCGGCTTTGCAACTAGGTGAGAGAACACCCGAATCCTCTTCGATCCCTGTTTTCAGTTTTAGCTTGGGATGATTCAGAAACTGCCTCCGTTACGCCTTGCCCTTGAATCCCCGAGCCTCGGCCTGTTTGGATGCCTTGGGAGAAGAGCATGTACCAAAACTCGAGGGACCTGAAACCGTATCGATGTTGACATTGGATAATGTCATTCATCGATGCGAAAGTTTGCAAGATTTGGGGAACAGGGTCGCCTGTTCCTAGGCGTAAGGTGGCACAATCGGATTGCTCAAAGGAAGCGAGTGGGATTTCTTTAAGCTCGACCTCTACAACTAGCTCTTCGTTACTTATACTAGGATTGAGAAAAGAAGGGGGTTCAGCACATACCTTCGCGACCATTTTTAGTCAGAAATTTGAGGCAATGATGGAGTTTAGAGGCGACCACGAGGTTTTCATGCAGCCATGTTCTTCCTAACAACATGTTGAATGAAGGTTTTATGTCCAAGACATAAAACTTTATCACTTGGACGATATGGCTTATCTTGAGTGTGAGAGGCAGTATGCCTTCAGCTTGTCTCTTGGTCCCATTGTATGCAGTGATAGTTAGTTCAAATTGCTTGTAGTCATCTGGGCTTTTGCCTATCCGCTTCACCGTTTTCATGGGGCATATGTTTAAGGATGCTCCATTATCAACAACCACTCTCCGTATCTCATATCCTTGCTTGAAAACGGTGATTTGCAGAGGTGGGACATGAAAGCAGTTGAAACTGGCTGGGATGTCATCATTCGTGAACATGGTTAACGTTGGTACCATCAGTTGGTTGATCATTCTACACAAGTCATTTGGCTGTATGTTGCTCTGGATGTGTGTCTTGGCGAGGACCTTTTTGATTTGCGCACTATGTACTGGTGAATTCCAAGATAGAGATTTGAGCCTAGATCTTCTCGAGATGAGTCGGTAGAACGTAGGTGGTTGTGGATCCTTGAATTTATTTATTAGGATCGTGATTTGTGATCCTTGCTGGTTGTCTTGCTTTTGAGGTGTTTCCCATTCTTCATCGAGAGTATCGGCCATCAATTGAATGGGTTTGCACATTCGACCTCTTCAGGTAAGGGAATCAACCTCTCCAACTTGAAGCTCGACAAGGTCAGCCCTAATGAGAGTAATGGTAGATTTCGTGGTGTTAGCCCCTTGTTTCGGAGATGATGCATTTTCATTGGTTTTGACCATATTGATTTCTAATGTATCATCTTTGCCATATTGATCCCATTTGAGAAGGTTATCGAGGTTCGAAGATGAAGGGTTTCCTCTTAGAAGGCTCAAAAGATCTTCTTTGAACTCTTGAAAGTGATGATCACAAGCAAATATGAATTGACTGGGATCATCTTCTTCGTCTCCACTCTCAATCATGTGAATGATGACGTTCTCTTTTGAGTTGTCTAGAGCTCCCGGCTTATCGGTCATTGTGACCATATTTTTAGGGAGAGGATTTGTGAAGATATCCATCTTTTGATTAGGCTCTTCGACAAGTTGATTTCTAAGTGCAACAGTGATGTTGCCCTATTGATTAACCCTTGAATCACCCGTTTCAAATACAAGCAGTTTTGAGTATCAAGATCATGGTTTTGATGCCACTTGCACCACGTTCTCTTATCCGTGAACTGAAATGGCGGTTCAGATGGTGACGAGAGATAAACCATATTTCTAGCCAGGAGTAGTTCCAACACCTTTTTAGTGGGTCTTTAAGAGTAGTGAAATTATCCTCTCACCTTTGGTTATTATTTTGAGCATTGGCTCTAAGCTAACCCCTTCAGTTTTGGTTCTGATTGTTGCATTGAGCAGCTGAACCTTAAGTCGGTCTGTTAACGACAATCTCATTAACTTGACCGAAAGAATTCCACTTGTTATTGTTTTTGTTCTTATTTCGGGGAGTTGTTATTGGTTTATTGTCGAGACTAGTGTTGAGGGATGTGCCCTTTCATGTCATGCCACCCGCTCAATCATGGAGTCGAAAGAGTGGGAGATAAGGCCTTGGCTAAAGAAGGTCCTGTATTCGGGAGCGACGTTCTCTAAGGCCATGGAGATTTTTGCTGGGTCCGTAAGTGGACATTCTATGATCAGCATCGCCCCCTCACAGAATCGACCGATGAAATCGTTGAAGGATTCTCCTGGGTTTTTTTACGTTGCACTGAGCTCGCCCAGGGAGAGAGATCTTAGTGTCGACCTGTGGTATTTAGAGATGAATAGGTTCAACATTTTGTCTTGAGTGATGTGTGGTTGAGCAGACATTGTTCTCCGATTCCAGATCAACTCCTCGCCGGTCAATGTTTGAGAAAGTATGGCCTTCAACCCGTTAGGCCTGTCTCGCAAAGTATGTGTTGACGTGAGTATCTAGATCACTCTTCCCATTGAACTTGTTTCTAAATTCTGGGATGACAAATCCTAAAGGAACGTCTTCCTTACCTCTGACGGTCTAATGAACAAAGGCCTTCGAGGGTAGAATTTCATGCATGCCCATTCTTGTAAGCGTATCTTGCAATGCTTTTATGGTGCCTTCGTGTTGAGTGTTTGGCGTGATAGTAGGCCCACCGGTCAGTGGGTTCCCAAGCGTGGACTGATGAGTCGAGATTTAGGGTACATGTTGGATTGTGTGGGCATGAGATTGATGAGCCGCATTCACCAGGGCAGTTTGATACATTTGTGCCTAAGGGGCTTACTGACTCAAAGGTGTCACCACTGGCTGCAGAAATTGCATAGTTTGTTGGACCAGATGAACTAGAGGGACCGATTGAAGAATCAGCTAACTTGGTTGTGCTAGGGGTTGACCTATACAATCAAGTTGGTTTGGGATCGACCTGTGAGCTGGGGTATGAACGGTGTAACGTAGGTCAACTAGACTTTTAGGGACAGCTTGGACACCCATCTTGTTTAAGGGACGGTCTAGATTGACACCTCTACTTTTTACAGTGTTCAGGACATCATGAGTTGTACTATGGTGGTTTGTGGTTGAGTTAGATCCGCTACACCTAGGGGGTCTTGGTTTTGTGATCGCTGTGCCCTAGGGTTATCTTGGTTCAAGTTGTGGGAATTGGTGTTTGATATGGCTTGAAATTTTCCCTGGCGTTATCTCTACTTTGGTTGCCTAAAAGTGCCTGTAGGACAACGCTCGATTCGACCCCTTGACTATTCATGGTTTTTTGAGCGGAGCTGACTTTTGGACCATATAGATTTCAGGATTAAGAGTGGACCCTTAGGACTTTCAGGATCATGCTTGTTTGGCTAAGTTTCTCCTTTTATTTTCTGTATTTGTACTTATGGCTTCCGGGTTCTGTAACCCATTCTTCCAAATTGGGGATTTTCTTATCCCTGTATTCACAAGTGTCCCCAGAGAACAAGTTCCTCGAACTTCATTCTCAACCCTCCTTTCGAGTAAAGATCCCGGGTCTGGCTCCTAGGTCTTAACTTGGATTGGTGTGAGGAGGGTATATCCCCGTCTCTTAGCTCTGGTGGAACTTTCGTCAAGGTCCCTTGCATCGGCAGCATTGTTGTTGCTGCACACAACACACACCCTACCACCGGCAAGTCACTTGCCGGTCATATTACCGAGGTACGCCAAAAGGCTGCCCAATCCTTTTCTACAAAATGGTTAAGTGCCTTGATCTCGCCCTCCGGATCTAGATGATCTGGTGGCATGTATCTCGAGTTTGTAGTGAACCCGGGACTTGAGATCGCTCTCTCAGGACCCTTGCTCAAGAGTAAGGGCAGGTACACCAACCGATGAGAGAGGAATTTAAGGTGGGTTCAGGACTTACTTCAGGACTTACCCGGGCTGGCTCTCGTAGGCGCCTTCTTAGATCACGAAGAAAGCCCCCTAGCTGCTTTAGCTGGTTCAAAATCGCATCCCTTGATCTATGATCACTTTGTTTTTTGCACAACACCACTATGGTAAATTTGCAAGACAAGTGGGCCGAAAGGCCCACCCTTGTCTTAGGGCAACACACATTCGCATGGCTAAGAATGTGAGAAGTTAGGGTGATGAAGTGGAAGGTTCAAATAAATATAGAAAAGAGAAGAGAACTTGATGAAGGGGTGAGACTATCGTGACTGCTGAAAAGTTACCACCTCGAAGTGGTAGCAAGACGGGCATGGTACTCAAGGACCAGTGCTACGACAATAATACTTGAAATCGAGGCAGATAGGATTGTCCCAATCTAATGTGGCAGTAAGACGGGTATGGTACTCAACACCAGCACGACGACAATACTGCTCGACAACCAAACTGCTATAACAACGCTAGGCTAAGTCTACCCTCAGTCAAGTGAGAAGAGAAAAGAAAGAAGAGAAGAAAAGGGAATGAAGAGAAAGACAGAGAGAGCGAGACGGCGGAGGGAGGTAGAAGCCAGATGACAATGGGCCTCGTTGTTGGCATTATGAGAAGACACCGTGTCCCTTGCGGGCGGCGATGGCTTTGGTGAGGCTCACGATGATAGCTCCCCATGAGGCACACGACATTAGACGTGGAACACTAGAGAAACCCACCGACGACAATAAGCATCGTCGTTGGTAACACGAGAAGGCAGCACGTCCCTTGAGGATGGCGATAGCTCCTGGCGAGACGTACGGTGATAACTTCTCATAAGTCACACGACGATTACCTCTCGTGGAGCGCACGACGATTGACGTGGGACATAAGGAAAGCTTGAGCACGAGGATAGGCACGAAAGAAGCCTACGCGGCGTTGAGCATCAAGCGAGCGAAAGAAGTTGTGCATTGCGATAGGCGCAGAGAGGCGTAAAAGGAGTCTGCTCGTGACGATGGGCACCAAGTGCAAAAGAGAGGCTCACGGACGACAATGAGTATTGCCGCGACCCTTCACGAACGGCGATGGACATCACTGCCTGCAATACTCACACGATAGGGTGAAACACCCGTGGGCGGCAACAAGCTTTGCTACCCGCGTTCCTCGCTGAGATGTTGAGGATACACCTACGGATGACGATGAGCAGTGCCATCAGCAAATCTCGCCAAGAGAAAGAGATGCACAAGCAAAAGGGGAAAAAGAGCTCACGCATAGAGCTGCCATCCCCATGTGCGACCTGTGAAACCACAGGAAGGACCAAAAGAAAAGAAAGAGCCATGCACGGCACTGCCACTGCCGTGCATGGCCTATGGGGAAGCTCAGGCGAAGAAAAAGAAGAAGAAAGAAAAGAAGAGAGAGAATTTTTACCTTGAGGTTAAGGGTACCGATCCAAAAGTTTCTCTCCTTACTCTCTCTCACCAAACGTGACCCAACAATGAGAAGGAAAGAGAATTCTATTAAGTAAAAATTCCCTTTGGTGAAGGGTTTTCAAGCCTTTTTGCGTACAATAATGGTACAAGGGTGGATACGTGCCATGATCTCACCCTCTGGATCCCTGGAGGATCGAGCGGAACATGTCTCGGGTTTCGAAAATGACCCGGGATGTTTAGGAGATCACTCTCTCGGGAACCACATTAAAAAATGGGGGCAGATGTTACCAACTAGTGAGAGAAAAATTTAAAGGTGGGTTTGGGACTTACTCGGGCTGAATCACGTGGGCACCTTCTTAGATCACGAAGAAATCCCCCAGTAATGAAAACTGGTTCGGAATCACCTCCCTTGGCTCTTATTCTTCTTTTTTTTTGCTTTTTTGCAATCACACACATATATGGAAAAGGTGGGTCAGGCCTCACCCTTTTTCTCTTTTATGAACATACGCGAGCATGCGTATTCAAAAAGAAGAAAGAAAGATGGGGGGAGAGAAGAATTTGACCAAGAGAGAAGATCAGAGCAGTGACTAGGCTGGTGGATAATAGGCATAATGTGGCAGTAAAACAGGCTCAGTAACTGAGATCGCTACTAGATGTTGTTGCTAATATCGACAAGCAAAGCACGATGGTCGGTCTGTTGTGGCAGTAAAGTGGGTCAAGTGAACCTGGCGCAACAACATTACGGCTAGACTATAGGACTGCGATGAGATGCTAACCTCAATCTCTCTTGGTCAAACGAAAGAGTAGCAGAGGAATGGTTAAAGAGAAGAAGGGAATGGAGGGAAGGAGGGAGAAGAAGGAAGAGAGGAGGAAGGAGAAGGAAGAGGAGAGACAGTCAGTGCTAGACATTACCGACTGTTTCAGGAGATGGGAGAGAGAGGAAGCAGTCAGAGCCAGGCTTCACCGACTGTGTCAGATGAGAAGAGAGGAAGAGAACCAACTAGTGCTAAGTCTCGCCAACTGTCAAAAGAAGATAGGGAAAACTAGTCGGCGCTAGATCTCGTCGACTGATTGAAGAAGAGAGAGAAGGCCAACCAGCACTAGGCCTCACCATTTAATAGAAGAAGATAGAAAAGATCAACCGGCACTAGGCCTCGCCTATTGATAGAAGAAGAGAGAGAAGACCAACAGGTGTTAGGTCTCATCGACTGATAGAAGAAGAGAGAGAAGACCAACCGACGCTTGGTCTCGCTGACTGATAGAAAAAAAGAGTGAAGACCAACCGGCGCTAGGTCTCGCCTACTGGTAGAAGAAGAGAGAGAAGACCAACTGGTGTTAGGTCTCACCAACTGATAGAAGAAAAGAGCGAAGACTAACCGATGCTAAGTCTCACAAGTTGATATAACAAGATAGAGAAGACCAACCGGCGATAAGCCTCGCCTACTGGTAGAAGAAGAGAGAGAAGACCAACTGGTGTTAGGTCTCACCGACTGATAGAAGAAAAGAGCGAAGACTAACCGATGCTAAGTCTCACAAGTTGATATAAGAAGATAGAGAAGACCAACCGGTGATAGGCCTTGCCAGTTGAGAGAAGAAGAGAGCGAAGACCAACCGGCGCTGGGCCTCGCCAGTTGACAGAAGAAGATAGAGAAGACCAATCGTCATTGGGCCTCGCCAGTTGACAGAAGAAGAGATAGAAGACCAACTGGCGTAGGGTCTCGTCAGTTGACAGAAGAAGATAGAGAAGACCAACTGGTGCTAGGCCTCGTCAGTTGATAGAAGAGAGAGAAAGAGATAGAAAAGAGAGAAAAAGAGACAGAAGAGAGAGGAATAGAGAGAGAAGAGGGAGAAAGAGAGAGAGGAGAGAGGGAAAGAGAGAAAAAGAGAGAGAAAGAGAGAGAAGAGAGAAGAGAGAGAAGAGAGAGAGAGAGAGGAGAATAGAGAGAGAGAGAGGAAGAGAACAAGAAGAGAAGAGAGAGAGAGAGA
>NW_006500144.1:4291572-4307663 GCF_000471905.2 Amborella trichopoda | reverse complement strand
GAGAGAGGGAGAAATAAGAGAGAGAAGAGAGGGAAAGAGAACAAGAAAGAGAAAGAGAGAGAAGAGAGAATAAGAGAGAGGGGAGAGAAAACGTTACCTGCCCATAGGGTACCAACCATTTCTTTATCTCTCCTCTTTCTCTCCAAGATTTACTCACAGGCTCAAGCAAGGAATCGAAATTTTTATTCAATCTTTCAAGAATCAACTGAAGGCTTAGGGGTCTGTTTACAATGAGACAGTGCTTTTTTATATAGAATTGTGCCAAAACATGGGTGGATTTATGAAAATTACACCTAATTCCAGAAAATTAAGATTTAATTGAATTAAAAAAATTCTAAAAATGGGTGCAAAAGGACTGTTTGTCCCCTGCCTAACAATGTGTGAAATTTCAGAACAGTCCCTGCTGCTGCTCGAGATCTTACGTGATCTTCCATGTCTAACCTGGGGTTGTTCTGATGCCCGTTTAATCGAAAGATTGTTGTTTTCTTATAGGGCTCGACATGACGATTGTTTTGATACCTACTTCGAGCCATAAATCTTGTTTTTGACCCATGATCACGAGACTTGCAATTTGTTTGAGTCTTGGACACTTAGGATCTATAGTGCGGTCGTTCCTTAATGTTTTTCTGTGATTTCTTCATCGTAGTGCACTGAGCATGCTGTCACCATCGCGTGGCAATAAACGGAATGTGGTTTGGAGCCCGGACGAAGACTTCGCAACGATTGAGTTTTGGTCGAATCTGAAATCTGGCGATCGGAATTTTAGTTACTTCGTCAACTTCGTGCATGGAATCTGACCATCGAACATGTACGGGGTTCGGACCAATGATAGCCCTGTACCTTACGCACACAATGGAATTGGTTTCACTTAGATCCGTTGCGCGAGCATCGTGCTTTGGTTTATCGAGCGAGGTGTGTCGCTGCTGAATTTTCTGCAACCTTTTCATGGATCGACGAATTCTCTCTAGCTTTTTTCCTTGCTCGAACATCATCTTGTGGTTTGCCACATATCGAATTGTTTGTCTTGATGAGACAAATACGCTCACCAAATTTGGAAGTGACCTGACTTGAAACAAGTGAGTTACAGGTTCCGAAAGTGACTGCCCATGACTGTAAAAACAGGCACCATTAATGGTGTTTAGGTGCAGTGAGGCCACACGATAATAGTGTGTGGCCTCTCCTGTTTCAATGTTTATCTCATATCTTTGCTCTGGAGTATCCGATTAAGTTGAAACTTGGCCCATAGGGGTTTCTGATCGTTCCGAGTCAAATGTATATGGTCCCATAGTGATTTGAGACACCAAAATGTAGTTCAGTTGTAGGGTCTATTTCAGTGTGTTAGAGACCGATTTTGCTAATATTTTTCTTTGTGTTCACTGCCTTAGACATATCTGATCGCAATAAAAATTTGCAGGTGGTCTTTTGAAGTGATGATGAAGATATTGACTAATTATGGGGCCATTCTGAAACTATCGAGAATATCCATTGTTTTGTAGGCTTTATTGACCTATTTCCTACCAAGGGCCAAGGTGATGAAAACTACGTTCAAACAGCTAGCCCCGTCGATTGTTGTGCTTCAAGAAAAGTGAGGAGGACAATCAGATGGAAATTTTCCTTCATCTTTTACTTTTTTTTTCTCCTAGCCACAGGACCACGTGAACGCCGAGGAGATTCATGTAATGGTGTAAGTAGGCTGCGCAGATGTAGGGATGCATTGTTCGCAGGTCCGTCCATGGAGACTTTGAGGGGAAAAGAGACTTTTTTGGGGGATCATGTCGAAGTCCTCACCCTAGTGTAGACTGTTTGTGATTATGAATCTTAGGATTTTGTGCGGACCTCGTTAGTCAGATTCAGGCCCATCTGGCAATTGAGTGCCATGTTGAAGGGCATTGCTCCTATTTGGTTTGGGTTTTCTTGGATCCTCTGGTGTTGAGCCACGTTTTGAGGATGAATGATGTGCTAAAGAGCCTTACGTTGGAGCCGGTACAAAGTCTGACTGACCCGTTATTCCTTAGCGACTAGGATACCTCAGTTTGTCTAGGTGACCAGCTCTGGGTACAACCACCTCTACCCACTACAATGTAGCTAGGACAATCAACCCGATTGTTGATCCAAGGTCATAGCTAACTTAACTTCCTTCAGGGGTCTTCAACATTTTTGAAAGTATGTTGATGACCTTGTGAGAATCATGCTCTTGGTCATGAGACTTGTCTTGCTTTCTCGGCGAATCTTCTATCTTTCGAGTCCTTTTTTATAACTAGACTAAGACTGTCAAAATCCTTTCCTTGAAGCTCATATTTTTGGATTCCTGATTTTATGCCACCAGGGATTTTATTCTTTTGAGTGAGGGCTGAAGCCGCCTATTGAGATGAGTGTTGCATCAACTTGTATATTGGTCTAAGCATCCTTTACGAATTTTTACTTTAAACTTGGGTAGCGATGCCATAAAGATGGTTTTCACCGACTTCTTTTTGTTTGGGGCTCTTTTACCCATGAGCTTTAGACCATGTCCACCCTTTTTGTCGATTTTTACTCACTATGCCCTTTCGGGTTTTCACCGTGCCTAGGGTTTTATTCACGAAACTCTTTTACTCATTGTTTTGTGACCATGCCCGTCTTTTTACTCATAGCATTCCCTTGTTCAGCTATACACTATGCCCGTTATTCTTTTAAATATTTTATTGTGAGGGCGTGGTTAAGGTCATGCCTACGGGACCTGTGCGAAACAGTTTAATGTCATGCGGCCTGGACACTATGGTTTTAAGGTCATCCAGCTGGACAGTAATGGTGATGGATGGCAGTCTACAAAGGCCATAGAGTGAGTATGGTAGTTGTTTGGCTTACTTGGGGAGATGGCTTGAGGCTACTTATGAGAGATGAACGATGTATGAAATGATGGTGACAACGAGTATGGATGGTGAAATGGTTCGCCGTTTTGTGAGCATGGGTGAGACTCACTGGAGAATGATGTAGGATGATGAAAGTAATGAACTCATTGGGGAGGTAATGAAGGTGGTGCGTGCACACTAACAGGTAGGTTAGAGAAGGAGTGTGTGAAAGTGCATGAAAAGGCGTGTGCACGTATGTGGTGGCGAGTTTATGGTCATGCTTTCGAGACCTGCACGAAGCAGTTTATCATGATGCGGCCAGGATGTGCACTATGGTTTAAAGTCATACAGTTGGACCGTGGTTATGCAGTTTAAAGTCGTACAACTAGAACCATGCAGTTTAAGGTCGTGCAACTAAACCTTCGCTACAATTTAAGGTCATATAGTTCAGACCATGGTGCCGAGCCTTTTATCATCATGTGGCTAGGATGTGTACTACGGTATTAAGGTCATACAGCTGGATCATGGTTATGCAGTTCAAAGTCGTACAACTAAGACCATGTAGTTTCAGGTCGTGCAACTAGACCTCCGCTACAGTTTAAGGTCATATAGTTCGGACCACGTTGCTGAGCGTTTTATCATCATGCGGCTAGCATGTGTACTATGGTTTAAGGTCATACAGCTGGACCATGGTTATGCAGTTTAAAGTCATACAACTAGGACCATGTAGTTTTAGATCGTGCAACTAGACCTCCGCTACAGTTGAGGGTCATATAGTTCGGACCATGGTGTCGAGCCTTTTATCGTCATGCAACAAGAACATGTGATATGGTTTAAGGTCATACAACTGGACTATGGTTATGCAGTTTAAAGTCATACAACTAGGATCATGTAGTTTAAGGTCGTGCAACTAGACCTCCGCTGCAGTTTAAGGTCATATAGTTTGGTGCTGACCAATTTAGGGTCATGCAGTATGGACCGAGGCTGAGCAATTTAAGGTCATGCAGTATGGATCGAGGTTGAGCAGTTTGGGGTTATGCAGTATGGATCGAGGTCGAGTAGTTTTAGGGTCATGCAGTATGGTCCGCAGTTATAATTTATGATTATATAGTTTGGGCCAAGGCTGGGAAGTTTAGGGTCATGCAGTATGGACCGAGGCTGAGCAGTTTAGTGTCGTGTAGTATAACCGCAGTCTAGGGTCATGCAATATGGACCGAGGCCGAGCAGTTTGGGGTCATGCAGTATGGACCAAGGCTGAGCAGTGTAGGGACCTGTAGTATGGATCGAGGCTAAGCAGTATGGAATGTAGCTACAGTTTAAGGTCATATAGTTTGGAAGGAGATTGAGCAGTTTAGGGTCATGCAGTATGGACCGAGGCTGAGCAGTTTAGGGTCATGCAGTATGGACCGTGGCTGAGTAGTTTAGGGTCATGTAATATAGACCGAGGCGGAGCACTTTAGGATCATGTAGTATGGACCGCTGCTACAATTTAAGGTAATATAGTTTGGACCATGGAGTTTAGGATCGTGCATCTAGACCAAGGCTGAGTAGTTTAGGGCCATGCAGTATGGACCGAGGCTTAGCAGTTTAGGGTAATGCAGTGTGCACCGAGGCTAGGCACTTTTACGATCGTGCAGTATGGACTACAACTACAGTTTAAGGTCATATAGTTTGGGCCATGGAGTTTAGGGTAGTGCATCTAGACCAAAGCTGAGCAGTTTAGGGTCATGCAGTATGGACCTCAGCTGCAGTTTAAGGTCATATAGTTTGAATCATGGAGTTTAGGGTTGTGCATCTAGACCATCGTGCAGGTTGCCATGTTGGTGGAGCTTCATGGGGAATAGGTCCGTGGATGGCTAAGACCATTCACAAACTGAAGGCTCAGATGGAAATGTTGGCCTGATGAAGGACGACCAGTAGAAGTGGACCTCGCTGTGGTTTTAAAGGGGGTAAGTGTACTCTCTGGGTGAAAGATGAGACTCTATGACAGGTAACCCTACTCTCTAGAGGTAAGGTAGCTTAGTGTGAGGCTGATGCACTGAGGATTGGGGAAGTAAGAATGACCCTAATTTCACTGGGGATGATGGGCCGCAGTCATTGTCGCTCGGCTTCCCTTAGACGCAACTGCTATTCCGAGTTTGTGAAGGGTTTTTGAGGGAAATATAATCTATATAAGGAGGTAAAACCTTGTTTTCCCTTATTTTTCACCAACGGTAAAAACTTAAGCAAGTTTTCTTTAATCGTGAGAAGAGAGCGCTCGGTTGAAGTTTTTAGCAAGTAGTGGGACTTCAACAACAGTCTCTGCAGGGAAGGTTCTTCGGTAGGCAGTAGGATTCAGGCAAGGGTTTTACAGAGAAGACCTTCATCATGAGGACTTTGCCCAGAATTTGGCGAAGTTGCAGAGAGAGTAGCAGGGCAGGGAAAGGAGAGAGCTCCAGGAAGTTTTCTGCGAAAGGGAAGGAATTTCAACTGCCGTTTTACTTTTTGGTAGAGATTTTTTAAGGGGTTTCCCGACGGTTTTGGTAGTTTTCTGACACCACTCGTGGTGTTGCAGAAGTTTTCGAGCACGTTTAAGAGGTTTACTGGGGTTATCTCCACTTTTCGACACTGTTAGTGGTGTCACAGAGGTTTCTCGGCGAGGTTCTGATGAAGTCCAGGTAAAACGTTGTAAGCGGGAAAGTTTTTCTGTGACTTTCCGACCGAGTGGGAGCAATTCCGACGGAAGACGATTAGTCATAGGAGGTGGGCCGTACGATCATAGGAGGTGCACCGTCACGAGGAAGGTGTACGGTTGCTGGAGGTGAACCTTCATCCTTGGAAAGTGTATGGTTATCAGTCGCTCGTGTGTGAGGCGGCGCCGAGGACTTGGCGATAGTTGACCTTCGTCCTCGTAAATCGTGTGACCATTAAGGAGGCACAAAAACTTAAGTTTGGAGAAACGAGGAGTCTCAATAGGCGAACAGTCATGACAAAGTCGCCACTAATAGAAGCACAACTGGCGTTGAGGCAACCGGCGCTGAACCTTAAAAAAGGCAATCGGCACTAAGGGCTAGGAGTACAACTGGCATGGCCTTTAGAGAACACAACCGGCGATGGCTTCAGTCAGTGCTTGTCAACACATGTGGCTTATCATGATGCGAAGATAGACACTCGTGTATGGCGGTAAGTCACGTGCGGGGTTTGCGACGCTTGGCGATGAGCTACGTATGTCAATGTTCATGGGCTGACAAAAACTGGCGAAGGATGGGGCGTGGCTTGTGGTACCTGTTGGAAGCCAAATCCTCCAGAATAATAGTGAGGTCCATGTTGCTCTTTGTAAGGGCATCCACTGTGGACAGGGCATGCTTTCTGTCATAGGCTAGCTCCTTGCCAGGGCAGCCACTCTTGTATGATCGGTATACACATCGAATGGATCCTACGTCGTATGTTTGACATACACGTCAGATGAGGTATCTGGCTTGTATGTTTGACATAAACGTCGGATGGACTTAGCCTAACTTCTTGGAGTGGCTCTGCTTTGTCTTCTGACCTGTAACAATCCTCTTACTCGTCAGATGAATTAAAGCTAACTCTCCAAGTTGTTTCGCTTCTTCTTCATGAGGAGGTCTTTCCTTTTGGGGGTTTTCTTCTTCCTCATGGGACAAGCATTTGTTTTAGCTTGTAACCGTCGTCTTACTCTCAGATGCAAAAGCAAAAGCAAAAGCACAAGTTCTTAGTTTGTAACTGTCCTCTTATCATCAAATGCAAGAGACTTGTAACTTCCCTAGCAATGGGTTCTTGTACTTGTAACTCATTTTTACTGCAATAAAAATAAAAAGAGTTAGCATTTTGTTTGGACTATCTTGCTTGTTTTCATATTGAGTCCCTTTCTTTTGAATATACATCATGGATAATACTTCTTTAGGTATCGCCCGTTGATAAGGGGCATTGCCTCTTCCCCATCAGGATGTGCCAATATGTAGGCTCTATTAGGTGAGACCTTTTCTACTATAAATAGACCTTCCCACTTAGGCTCAAACTTCCCTTTGCACCGGCCATGCATGACAATAAGCCTCTTGACAGCTAAGACTAGATCACCACCGGTGAATGAGCAGATCTTGACAGACTTGTCAAAAGCCCTCTTCATTCTCCCTTGGTTGAGTTCAACATTATGCTGAGCCTCTAGCCTCTTTCCGTCGAGTGCATCCAATTCTAGATACCGGAGCTTGACTCTCTCATCTTCGATTATTCCTTGGTGAATAGCAACTCAGAGTGAAGGGATTTGTATTTCGAGATGTAAAACTGCTTCACCCTCATAGATTAGAGAATAAGGAGTGGAATCAGTAGAATTACAGGTACGATAAGGCCATAGTGCTTCGGGAAGCTTCTCATGCTAGTTCTTCTATGTTTTTTATACCGACTTTCTTAGAACATCGCACAGAGTCTTATTGAAAGCCTAAGCTAATCCATTCGCCCGAGGGTGGGTCATAGTCGAGTACCTCCATTAGAAACCAAACTGGTTAACTAGCGATCAATGTGATGACTCCTAAACTGAGGGTCGTTGTCAGATATTATCCGGTCGGGCACTCTGAAGCAGAACATGATATGATGTCAAATAAAGTAGGCCACCGTTGTCTCAGGAACTTGCTTAAGGGGGACTACTTCAGCCCACTTAGAGAAATAATCTATTGCAGCTAGGATAAAAACATGGCCCATTGCAGAAGGAGGGTCCATAGCCCATTGTGAGAAGGGCCATGATGCAATCGTAGGGTGTAAGGGCTCTAGAGGCTAGTGAGTTAGGCTAGAATGTATTTGGCATACTTGGCACTTTTTAGCATAGCTTAAGGAATCGGCTATCTTGGAAGGCCAATAGTATCCCAATCTGCATATTCGTTCATAAAGCTTAGGACCGGACTGGTGTAGTCCACAGATGCCTGAGTGGACTTCTTCTAACACCTTACTTGCTCCTTGGAAATCGATGCATCTAAGAAGAATACCGTCAAATGACCATCTGAAGAGAGCATCTCCTTCGAGGAGGGTATACTTGGTGGACATTCGACATAAGCTATTGTGTTCAGCACGATCTTCCAGGAGCCTGCCATGTTTTAAGAAACTGGTGATGGGTTCTCTCCAATTTTCTACCTACTCAGATTCTACACACATTGGGTCAAAGAATTCTTGTCCTTGATTTTGACCCTTAGGTCCTTGACTATGTGCTATTGATTGTTTAGTTTTGATTACTTCTTTGGCCTATAAGAGTGCTTCAAATGGGTAAGGGGGACACTCGGGGAAGATATTTCTCTTGTCATCCTCATCGACGTCTATTCTTAGTTCGATGTGTCTTCATTCTTCCACCCAAACAAGTGTGGGCCCTGATGAGGACAACTGAATTGTAGTGCCAAGCCTTGTGCATGTATCAACCCATGAATTAAGCCTCCTGGGGATGTGACTCAATGATACATCTTCAAACTGGGTTATATACTACGTTGCAGTATCGTGATAAAGCTTGAGGGTATGTTTTCTCACATCATAGATCCATTTGAGTTGCTGGATAACCAACTTAGAGTCGCCATAGACCTTAAGCTACTCCAAGTTTAGATCGAAGGTGCTCTCGAGTCCGATTATAAGAGCTTGATATTCTACCTCATTATGAGAACCGTCTTGAGCAAGAGAGAAAGAAAGTGGCAATACTCCTCCTCTCGGTGTCAGGAATACTACTCTGGAGCCTCCTCGATCTGATTGGAAAGCTCCGTTGAAGTACAACTCCCACATATGTACAAGATCAGCACATAATACTTCTTCATCAAGGAGGTCACTTGATAAAGGAGATTCTGTCGGTACCGGGTGTGCCACGAGAAAGTCAGCCAAGGCCTGTCCCTTGATGGCTTTCTGTGGGACATACATCATGTCAAACTCCATAAGCAATAGTGCCACTAGGGGTCCCAACAAGCATGGGAGTGTCATGAGAAACTTTACATAATCAGCTTTTGATATAAGTTTCACTTCATGACCAAGCAAGTAATGGCGGAGTTTTTGTACTGTGAAGATCAGGGCCAAACATATCTTCTCCATAGGGGGATAATTCTTCTCGGCCCCTTGCAGCCTGCGATTGAGATAATATAACGTGGTTTCTTTTCCTTCTTCATTTTTTTGTTCCAATAATGCTCCAAGGGACTCGTTTAAAGCAGTCACATATAGAATGAGGGGTCTTACGAATATTGGTGTCGAGAGTGCTGAAGGATTGAGTAAGTAATGCTTGATGTCGTCAAGGGCTGCCTGACATGCTTCGTCCCAGATGAATGGGGTATCATTATTTAACAGGTGTGTAAATGGTTTACAATAACCCGACAGGTTCGAGATGAACCTGTGAATGTATGTCAGTTGGCCTCGGAGGGAGCGCAGTTCTCGAAGTGAAGTCGGTGACAGCATTTCTTGGATTGCCGTGATCTTAATTGGCTCAACTTCAAGCCCTCAATTTCAGATGATGAACCCCAAGAATTTTCTCGAATGCACGCTAAAAGCGCATTTCAGCTGGTTCATTTTTAGCAGATGGAGATGCAAGCGCTTGATCACCTTTTCAAGATCTCTCATATGAGTGTGCTTCTCTTTGGATTTTACTACCAAGTCATCCACATAACACTCCACCTCTATGTGCATCATGTCTCAAAAAATGGTCATCATTGTTCTTTGGTATGTGGCCCCGGCATTCTTTAATCCAAAAGGCATCATTGTATGACAGAGATCCCTTTCGGAGTTAAGAATGATATGGCCTCTTCATCTTCATGAACCATCCTTATCTGATTATACCCTGAGTGTCCATCCATTAAGAAAAAGATTTGACAATGAGCTGTGGATTCGATGAGCATCTCGGTGACTGGCAACAGAAAGTCATCCTTGGGACAAGCAGTATTCAAATCACAAAAGTCAATACAGACCCTGATTTGACCATTCTTCTTCTTGACCGAAACAACATTTGCTAGCCATTTCGGGTACTTGACTTCACGGATGAAACCTTCTTGCCTAAGTTTGGTTATCTTGGCATCTATCTGCATTTCAAGATCAAGCCCGAACCTTCTTGATTTCTGTTTGACAGGTTTGACAGTTGGATCAATGCCGAGACGGTGAACGGTGACTTGAGGGTCTAAACCGGGCATATCATGGTAATGCCAAGAAAAGACATCCCGGTTCGTTTTCAAGAAGGCAATGCACTCCTCTTTCTTGTCTAGATACATTCTTGCTTAAATGAAGGTATGTCTGGTCATCTCCAAGATTTATTTCTTCGAGCTCGTCAGTTGTGGTCTGACCACCTTCTTCCAATTCTTCTGGAGCCTCTTGCAACTCTTCATCATTGTTTTTAGGGATCTTGTGATTGACCTCAAATGAAGAGACCCATGATCCTGACATCTCTGCCTTCGCTAGAGGCCCAGAGTGGATTATAATTTCTGCATCTTTCCCTATTTGAGGAAGGGAAGGGTCTTCCATAATGTTTTTCGGACTGCAAGAGTTCATCTTGGAGATCGTAAGAAATTTGGGATTCGATGATTGTAGTGCAAGAAGTATGCCAATGCGAATACTTAGCCTTTGAGCAGCTATCTGCAATGTTTGGTCCACATGGGTTGGTGCGTCACAGACTCATGTGGCAAGTTTCCTAAGAGCAGAAAATTTGCCCCCTCGACTCTCTCAATCTTTGCTCAAAGTTAGGCTTCGGGGGCCACTGGGGTTTCTTTAGCTTTGACTTCTTGCACTTCTTTGTGATAGGTGGCTCTGCCTTAGCTTTAGCTGCCAGGACATCAACAACTGTTGGAAATCCTGCTGCCTGCGCCAGGGTCTTTCACAATTGCTTCCGCTGCGTCTTGCTTATATTGATTCCTTCGAATTCCCGGTCGAGAGCGTCGAAGTCTGGGCACATCAAGGTCGTACCTGAAGAAGACATTGGAGAAAGAGAATGAGAAGAAGGAGAAGAAGGTGTAGGAGGGTTAGAAAGTGGGGGACTTTTAAGGTCGTTCCCCTCATCAAACCGATCTGGGAAGCTTTTTACGTCATCACCAGGATTGGATAGTTGCAAGGAATCTTTTAGGTCTTCCCTTGCTTAGACCACTGGGGAGTGCTTTTAACGTCGTCGCCCTCATCGGACGTTTGCTGAGTGGAAGATGGCATGGGGACGTCTTCTTGATAGGATTAAGAAGGAGAAAGGATCGTGCCGGGGATGAAGTCTAACAAAGTTGGCAATGGAGGAAGGGGCCTAAGAAATTCCTGCTCGACTGTGGGTTGAGCGGTCATGTTTCTTCGGCGAGCAGCCCTTGGTGCCCATCTTTTTTTGGTTTTCTGAGGTGCCATTTGATTTGTCTCACTGGGTTCGCGATCAGCGCTGGCTTGGCAAACCGCTTCTCGCCTCAAAGACTTGAGTCTGCTATCCATGGCTGAGAAGTCGAGGGTTCTGTAAAGTCTGAGTCATTGATAAGAAGGTCCTGCCTTGTGAGATCTTCTTGCCTCGAGGAAGTGATTTGGGGATCACTTACGGGGAGGTTGTAAAATTCTAGGTACTCTCGCATCTTCTTTGCGCATATGTCAAGGAAAGCTGTGCATTTTGACAAGTAATGACCTCTTATCTGATGGTATGGGTTGCCTTGCCTGCTTTAGTGTAATTATGCCTTCCTGAAGAATTATAATGAAGAGGGTGTAGAGGATACCCAGCATTTCATCCTCCTCTTGAATGGTTACGGCATGGGAGGCCTCAGCTGCCTTGAAGGCCTTCTTTAAATCTTCAAGCTTTATCTGACCTTTCAGAATCAGGGCCTTAATGATATCCTTCAACATGTAGTAGCCATCTGTGGGATGATTGATCCTCCAATGGTAGGCACAATAATTTGCTAGAGTGTCAAGGTCAATTGCTCAAGGAACCTAGCATCTGAAAGCTGGATCATATTCTGCTCCAATAATAACTGGAACAACATAGTGACCCATTCCTTCTTGAAGGGATAGACCTTATTCCTATGCCTGGTGAAATAATCACTTCAATCAAAGTTGGCTGGTGGAGCTACCCGATTGTATGACTATTGTTACTCGCCAGGCTAGGGTGTTACCTTCACCATGCTTACCTCTTTAGAGAGGTACAAAGTTTGGGAAGGAGCCTTCTTTGAATCAGTAACCATAACGATTGCACTAATTACCCCTTTCTGTTGGCTACCCCGTGTGTTTCTCCGAGAGCCACCATTGCCCTGGTTGTTCGCTGAACTTGTAGATGGTTGTCTTCCCCACCATGATGGCATGACAAACTTTCTAAGCGAGCTAATTTAGAGATCAACTCTAACATGGAGGTCGGATTAGGGGCCTCGACATGTAGAGCAATTTCAGGTCGCATGTTCCGCACGCAAGTTTGGAATACTTCCTTCTCTGACATAAGATTAAGATGGCGGGAAGCTAGGTTTCTCCATCTTGATATGAATTGATCTGCGGGCTCATCAGGGTCTTGATTCATGGTGAGAAGCTCGATGGTTTGAACTTCTCTCACGACCTCATAAAAGCATTGATAGAATAGTTTCTCCATCTCCTCCCATGTATGCACTGAGTTTCGAGGAAGTCAGGCATACCATTCGAATGCTGGGCCATCAAGGGTCTCAACGAACTGGCGAAGAAGAAGTCTCTCGTCAGCTGTTGTTTCCCGACATGCTGCCTGAAAGTGGGCAATATGCTGCTTTGGGGAGCTGGTTCCACTGAATAGAGGAAACTTCCCTTTCTTATAGTCTGAGGGGAACGGGACCTGATCAATATAGGAAGAATTTGGTCTTTGTTAAGGCATCACACCTTATATGCCCAAAATTTGTTTGTTCTTTAGGCTTTGAGTGAACATAGCATCAATATCTGACTTGGAAACCAGATGAGGGATAGAATTGTCCCGTGAGGTAGACGGAGGAGGCTGCTCTGAAGGTACACCATAAGAGTGATGGGTAGCCTCATGGTTAGCCAACTGGCGTGCCACGTCAATACAATCAATCTTCTCCATCATCGCGTGCACCATGTCCTCAAACTTGTTCATGCGATCCCCTTGCACATCACTGGGCTCTCTTATGACCATTACGCTAACCGTTTCATTATGGGGGTTGATGTTAGTAGAAAAAGAGGTTTGCAAGCTTGATGGGTCGTACATGGTAGGTCAATCAGTAAGGGGTCAGCATGTCTTGACTGAACTCGACTTTTGTATGCTAATCGTGTTTCGACTGGTTCTCGACGGTATTGGGACTGTGGCTGAGGAGCTGATTCACGACGGTCTTGGGACCATGGCTATTGAGTGGCTGGGTCGTCTTCTGCGACAGTAACCACAGCATAGGGCTCATTGAGCTCTTTTTCAGGCTTCATCGTTTGAAGGGGTAGAAGGGATTCAGGTGAAGAGGGTCATCAAAATTGGTTGTTTTGACTACCTTGATCACCTCCCTAGTCAAAATTCGCAGACCTCTATCCCATTTAGTCCCATTGTTTTGATGGACATCGTGCCAAAACTGTGATCTAGGTTGCTGCTGCTCAGCTCTTCTTACATTGGAGAGAGTTGTCTCCATCAGGTGCAGCAATGGACGACAGCCAGGAACAGCAGTCATCTTGGGCCAAGGAGGATGAAGGACGCGATCTTCCGTGAGGTCCATGCCCTGAGCTCTCTTATGAGCTCCAGAGACATGACCAAAGTGTTGAGGTTGGTTTAGGATGGTACTCTTGGGGAAAACCTTCGAGTACCAAAGCTGAAGGTGCTTGATCGATGAAGGAGAAGCAAGCAGGAGCAGGGTCGACTCATGAGGAGGCTTGAGTTGAGGATGAGGGGATGTCTGAGATGGCGACACGTGTACGTCCCTTGAAGAAGGATTAGGGGAGACCTGAGGGTCAACCCGGGCTCGTGCAAGTGTTCAGGGCTTAGGAGGTCGAGAGCTACGAGCAGGTGTCTGTAAGAGAATAGGTACAGGTCAGCCCCATACAGGGTGCGCTTGTGTGTGCATAGGAGGAGGACGAGAAGGTCATCTCCTGTGTACTCAGGTGGGCACAATAATGGCATTTCTCCAAGATGTGAGATGCACATGAGTGGCATGTGCAGAACCTGGCCTTGGAAGGTTCGATCTTGAGCACGATTTTGAGGGAACAGAAGGGTTGGCCCGAGGTGTGACTCAGTGGGTGACTCATTAGCCTTGTGATGTGTGTGAGGGGTGGAGATTGTAGGGTTTCCACCTCGATGTGTCGAGCCTCTATGGATAGAGACCAATGGTGTAGGAATGCGGGGGGTAGCCTTATGGCGACCCGCAGAAGCAATAACAACTTGCTTGCCTTTTATAGAAGGCGACAAGGCAGCCGTCCGACATACCTCAGAAACATGATCGGCAAGTGACTTATCAGTGGCTGGGTGGATGTTGTGTGGGGCCACATAAGTGCTGCCCATGTAGGGTGCCTTGGTGGGGTTTCCACCAGAGAGAAGAGATGGGGAGTGAGGGGCCTTTAAGTCCCTCCTCACACTGGTCCAAGTTAAGACTTGGGTGCTAGACATGGGGTCTTTGCTCAAGAGGATGGTTGGGAACGAAGCGGAAGGACCTTGTTCCATAAGGACACTCTCGAATAAGGGGATATGAAAGTCCCCGATCCGGATACATGGGTTACAGAGCCCAGCAGCCATAAGTGAATGTGAAAAGAGAATGAAAGCAGATAAAGAAGAAACTAGTGAAACAAGAATGATCGGACTAAGGGGTAGTACGTCCCTAGTGGAGTTGCCAAGCTGGTTAGGTGCCTCGATCTTGCCCTCCAGATCCTAAGAGGATCAGATGGCATGTGTCTCAGGTTTCGGGAGAGACCCGAGACGTTTGAAGATCTCTCTCTCAGGAACCTCATTTAAAGGTGGGTTCGGGACTTACTCGGGCTGACTCGCGTGGGCACCCTCTTAGATCACGAAGAAAGTCCCCCAGTAATGAAACTGGTTTGAAAATGCCTCCCTTGGCTTGTATTTTTCTTGTTTTTTTCTTTTATACAATCACACACATATATGACAAAGGTTATGGAATAAGTGGGTCAGGCCTCACCATTTTCCTCTTTGATGAACATACGAAAGCATGCGTATTCAAAAAGAAGAAAGAAAGACGAGGCGGAGAAACGAATTTGACCAAGAGAGAAGATCATAACAGTGACTAGGTTGGTGGATAATCGACATAACGTGGCAGCGAAATGGACTCGGTAACTGAGACCGGCTCACGAGATCGCTACTAGATGTTATTGTCAATACCGACTAGCTAAGCATGATGGTCAGTCGTTCGTAGCAGTAAAGCGCGCCAAGAGAACCTGGCGCAGCAACATTATGGCTAGACAACAGGACTTCCATGAGATGCGAACCTCAATCTTTCTTGGTCGAACAAAAGAGTAACAGAGGAATGGTTAAAGAGAAGATAGAAATGGACGGAAGGAGAGAGAAGAAGGAAGAGAGGAGGGAGGAGAAAGAAGAGGAGATACAATAGGCGCTAGACATTGCAGACTGTTTCAAGAGTTGGAAGAGAAAGGAAGCAGTCGGCGGTAGGCTTCGTCGATTGTGTCGGATGAGAAGAGAGGAAGAGATCCAACTGACGTTAAGTCTCGCCAATTATCGGAAGAAGAGAGGGAAAACCAGTCGGTGCAAGGTCTGACCGACTGATAGAAGAAGAGAGAGGAGGCCAACTAGCACTAGGCCTCACCAGTTGACAAAGGAAGATAGAAAAGATCAAGCGGTGCTTGGCCTCGCCGACTAATAGAAGAAGAGAGAGAAGACCAACTGACGCTAGGTCTCGTCGACTGATAGAAGAAGAGAGAGGAGACAAACTGACACTAGATCTCGCCGACTGATAGAAGGAAAGAGCGAAGACCATTCGGCGCTAGGTCTCGCTGACTATTAAAAGAAGAGAGAGCAAACCAACTGCCGCTAGGTCTCGCCTACTGATTGAAGAAAAGAGCAAAGACCAATTGGCGCTAGGTCTTGCCAGTTGATAGAAGAAGAAAGAGAAGACCAATCGGCGTTGGGCCTTGCCAGTTAACAGAAGAACAGAGAGAAGACCAACCGGCCCTGGGCCTCATTAGTTGACAGAAGAAGATAGAGAAGACCAACTGGTGCTGGGCCTTGCCAGATGACAAAAGAAGAGAGAGAAGATCAACAGGCGCTATGCCTCGCCAGTTGACAGAAGAAGATAAAGAAGACCAACCGGTGCTGGACCTCCCCAGTTGATAGAAGAGAGAGAAAAGAGAGAGAGAAAGAGAGAAAGAGAGAGAAGAGAGAAGAGAGAAGAGAGAGAGAGA